>WTSP01015530.1:66037-97994 GCA_025331215.1 Actenoides lindsayi | reverse complement strand
CTTTGTTTCTTTTTTTTTTTAATTTTTTTATTAAATTATCAGTTTAATGTAGTATATATTAAAAAAGTCTACTTTGGGTAAATACTAGCAACAATGTCTTCTATACTAAAAATCTGTACTCTTAACTCATATTTACTCATTTCTTATTTCTTCTCAGTTATGCTACAGTTGTTCTTTCAATAATGAAGTATGTAACACATATCCCATATTCCTTTCCCTATTTGTCTTCTTAAATTCCATAAATACTTTTACCTATTAGGCATATAAGGCATATATAAAGCAGAAATTCTGCAGAACACAGCTTTTGAACTCATATTTTCAAAGATCAGTTAAGAAATATGTTGCTCTAAGACCAAAGTCTTATTTATATGAGTTTGTGGCTTAACTGACAAGTATTTTTCTGTGACAAGTAAGGGCAGACAGTTTGTATCTTAAATACCATAATCCAGTTTTCAACCCATGTAGACGTCTGGAAAGGAACCAGTCAGTAAAGTAAATTATATTATATCCCACTGACAGTCCAAATTCATCCATGAGATCCATTACTTCTACCAAAGACAAAAGAAAAAATATGAGAGAGGTGTGGGAGGGTCAAAAATATTTGCAGCCGATAAGATTGCTTAATCAAATTAAAGAAGTTTCTATTTTTAAAAATACAAATAGCAGTTATTTCTTGGTTTAAATGTAAATATAAGCAATAGCTTGGTACATTTTTAATGTGAAGCCATGGACTAACTGCTTCTGTTTTACAAGCTGCCAGGAGTTTGACCTCTAATTTTCTGAGAGACATGGAAACAGCACCTCGAAAATTATATTCCTTCGCTAGTATATTTTCTCTCTGCATTTATTTTACATGAGTTTATGCAGTATTTATTCACAAGAGATTTTCCAATTCTTAGATAGTGGCCCCTCATACATGACAGACTTCATTGATCTAGAAGCCAAGATGTAGAGATAATTGCAGTCAAAGCTGCAATTTAGCCTTTTTAATTCAAAAGTAACTTCTGAGAAGGAACATTTCTGCATGAATTAGAACCTGAAGCTAAATAGTACTTTCTTTTCTTTCAGTAACCTCTTCAGTTAACACTCCAAAATGAACATTTACAAACTTTACCTTACATCGTTCCATATGAATGAAGAAAAATTCAAATATAGATTTTTTTTTAATAGGAATTATAAATACCTTATAAGTCAATCATTAGTTTATTCATTATGTATATTTTTTAAAATAAAAATGATCTAAACTTTATGCATACAGAATATTATTTATACTATGGCAGATGCATCCATTCCCTTCTTTCAGCTCCAAATGAGAAAACAAGCAAAGGCCATTTTTAATTATAATACTAGACTGAATGTCCACATCAAGAATGAGAACTTGGAAATGAGGCACTAGATAGGTAGCATTTTTGTCTTAACTATACTCTTTGTTTCTAGTCTAACTATAATACTGTAGGAAGTTACACATGCTAACTCATTTTTAAAAAATTACTAGTAGTTCACAAATTTTAGAAATAGTACTTTTTCACCGAGCTCCATCTTTCTCTCTGAAAACATCCATGCAGACATCATTTCAGTTTGGTAGTATTCATGTACGTTCATCAACGGAAAAAAATTCCTTTGTTTTGACTAAAACTGGAAAGTGAGAAGTGGGTATATCTTTGGAGCTACTAATTCCTTTGAAAACGCTGCATGCATCGCAGCACTTTCAGCAGTTAAATTGAAATTTATTTCCATAACACACAAAAATGTTCCGCTTTTGTGAAAATAGGAGAAACCGCTTTATAAACTTGGTAGCTACAACTGTAAAAATATTTTTAAGTTGATGCATAAGAGAACATGTTTTTATTCCGTAGGCTTGTATTATGGGAAGCTTAAATACAGATTATCTCATTCAGTAACTCCCCACTTTACAGTAGTAGCAATTCATTCTAATTGCTTGGGTAGCACACTCAGGAAAGAGAGTATTTTTCCTTTTCACTGAATAATGTTTCATGTTCGGTTAAATGCAGGAAGTTACACCACCATTGGAATGCGATTGTCTGCAACTGCAGTTACTTCTTATTCATAGGTTTGTGTTTAGCTAAATATTAAAATGTTAGCCATTCAGCATTACTTCTCAAAGTATCTTTAACTTCTAACTAGCTAAACTAAAAAGGAATCTATCCACTACAATCAAAGTAATTCTAAACCATGCATAATCATTTTTCACAGAATTTTTATCCTCCTGTATGGAGCAGATTATAGTAAATGTAATTCACACATGCTGTTTCTTATTCAGAGGAAAACACAGAATAAGGATGTGGAGAATTTCTAGCCAAATCTTCATTCAGATCCAAGATCCACGGACGCCACTGTAATTGAGAGACATTCACAACCAGATAGCTGTAGACTTCATTTTTGTTTAAAATAATACCTCTTCAACACAAGTTCCAACTAAAACATTAATGTTATTTAACTTGCAGCAAGCTGCCTTGAGCTGAACTTACAACAGATTAGTTTCTTGTTTTAATTTCGTTCAGAAAAGGATATTGCTTAAAACGATATACTTGTATTCATATGTAGATTATGTAAATGTGCTGCTTCTTTTCAGACTACAATAAAATTATGTGTAACTAATAACATTCTTTTTTCAGAATTTGACTTGCCTGGCAGTTGACAATGGAAAATGAACTATTCCTCTCATACTGCAATATATATGCTTTAGTATGCAAGTTATTCAAGTACAACATGCACAGCCTAAAAATGCCTACTCATAACGCCCAGCCTCTCAGAAACCCGAAATGGGCAATTAACTGTCAAGCAGCTTTATTGCCTTCAGATTTCCAATAAGTTGTGATTTAGTTCCACTGTTTTGACATTCTGTGTTTTATCAAAAAGAATTATTTCAAAAGCCACATTTAAAAATTTTTAATAAGAGGGGATACAGTGTTTGAATTATACCATATTAAAGTGTGTAAAGCAAAAACAACCCCAAGAAATATTAAAAGATGCATAGCAGCACAGTGGTTTTTACTAGGGCTCTTCACCTATGTAACAGACACTTATTTTAATTTTTAAAACATTAACAATTTCATTTTGTTTACACTGCTACCCTACAAAAAAGAAAACCTGATTAAAGCACCGAAATAAAATAAGATTACTTTGGAAATCAACTTAAAATTAACTCTAAAATAACAAAGAGCTGCTTCCTCAGTTATTCCACACACACTCATGGGCTGCTTCTCAGCTTCACCAAAGGGCACTCCCCCAAACATCTGCAGCTGACTGAAATCACTTCAGTCCTTGGATTTCTGATATGAAAAATTCATACAAGTATTTATTCAGTTCAACCTTACAAGTTTAACATTCATTAAGTTGTGATTGGAAAATGCCCACAAGGAAAAAAAAATAAAAATCACATTTTTAAAATTATTTCATCAATTTATCCTATTTCTGATTTTGCACACATAAAATCTTAATTTAGCAAATAAAATGTTATAAAGTTATAGTCTCAGTTAACCATGCCACCTTTTGTATAACTTTTGAGTTACACTCAAAACACTTGAACCTGATGTTCAGATGCCAAAAGAGATATCCTTTATGTAGTGACTTCAGTCCAGTTTCATTTGGCTTAACAGAAGGGATTGTACCTTTCAGAATTCATAACAAAAGCAGCCTAATACCCAAATACTGTGATTTCATATATTCAGCTTCAGCTATTGACAGTAAAATAATATTTAGAATACACTCCTTTTAGAAACACAATCAACAGCTTTTGACACAGGGTATCGATACAGCAGCATTTAATACTTGTAAGCTTGTGAGAATAAGGTAAGGTAGCATCTACTATGAGCAGAAAGAGTGAGAACTGGTGAGTGATGAAAGGGTCAGTGAGTCTGTCTCTGCCTCATGACAACATTTTTACAAAATGAAAAATAGGCTTCCTAAGGTTGGGGTTTTTTTTCCCCCCAAATGCTTTCCTGTTGTAATAAAAATTACCTGAAATTTCTTTTCAGAATTTTAGGATTATGTGTAAGGTAGCAGTAGCTGCTACTACACTATAATTTTGGCAAATGTTCCAGCACATTTGAATTTGATTTATTAAAAACTTTTTTCGTGGGTACTTGGGAAGTTAAATGAAGTCAAATCACTGAGAATTCTATATTGCTGAAACTCTGAAATTCCAGAAAGTTATTCCGAAGAAGTATTTTTCTCCAATAATTTTTTTAAAGCTTCAACCACTTCCCTAAAATTCTCAATTACCACATTTTCATGATTTAAGTTCACAGTTAAATAACACCTTAGAAAGCCAGGCTAAATCCTAATGTTGCTTTTATGCCTTGTAATAATCACTAAATAAAATGTTTGTACTCAGTAAGCCACAAAGATGAAACTGCAACAATTATCTTTTTTAATTTCAATCAATATGGAGTCTATTCCTAATCCATCTTTGAAGCGTGTTTTTATTATAACAAAGAAAAAATAAATCTGTTTTTTATTATGAAGTCTCACTTAAATGCATTTAAAATAACAACTCATGAAAGTTAGAAGTAGCATTTCTGAGCAAAACATTATTATTTAAATGAACACCAAGAATAAGACTGCTTGAAAGCAAAGAATAAAACAGTATTTGAAAAATTGGTTTCTTCTTTTGCACCTTATAAGAGAGTTAAGCTGTAAAAATACCTATAGATATAATAAAATAACTAAAAATGTATTTAAAAGATATTTTCCACTGTGATCAGCAATTCTAAAAGTGAAAATAAATGACATTATCATGTGACAGGCCAACATGAGACATGTAGCTCTAATATTGATTTGAGATAGCTATTTTCAAGGAACAGTTGAAATAACAGGGGCTAAACATTCAATGTTTGAAGTACTGCTAGAAATGGCAAAAAAGTGTCAATGGAAATTCAGTCACCACACAGACTCTTCATTTTCCAACATCAATATACCGAAGAGAAGGTCTCAACTTCAATACTCACATTCAAAAATTATGTTAACAGCACAGAAACCTATGCATTTTAAAGTTCTGTATTTGTTAAATTTGTTTTACTTTCTGTGCAGCACATTGCCCAGGCAGGAAAATAAAATTGGTAACCTCTCAGTACTTTAATTTATGATGCCACAATTCAAATCACAGCAAGTAAGATTTCACATAGTCAGCACTGAAGAAAGATCTGCAGACACTAAATGAAACATGTATTTAAAGAGAAAAGGAAAAAAGATACCATGCACAAGGTAAACTTTAAAATTAAATGAAAAAATACATGACCTTATAAATCAGACTAAAAGTATTAATTACAGTATGTTCAACTATGAAACACACTACCCAATGATTTTTAAATTGTAGCATCTCAGAAGAAATTTGAGTTAACAATAACAGAGTAACTTTTACAAGAAGCCATTACTCTACAGAGAAACAAACTACAGAAAACTCCTTATTCTTCACAATAGCCTCTTATACTCCAGTGTCACACCTGCTTATTATATCTTTTCCTCTAAAAATTTTATGTCCTCTGATGATTTCACACCAATAAGATAATACTGTTCCAAACGTGTGCCACCACAGATGTATAGGACACGCAGTCGGGAAAGGGTACGAGCTGGTTCCAAACCACCTCCCTGCCAAATATAAGTATATTCACTTGAAACCACAGTTGGATAAAACCAGCTCTATCAATTGTATCACAGCTCCAGCTTTCCATAATTTCTCCATAAACATGCACATCATGAAGTGCTGACTTCTCAGTTTAGTACCTATGACTTCTGTCCCTGATGGCACCTTGGCCCAGCTTAATTGTATCAAGGCACAGAGCAACTATTAAGACCCTCTGGGACCTGACACCCACTCCGTGCGCACAGGGCAGAGCCCTGGGACACAAGACCCATCCAGCCGGCTGCAATCCAGGCTACAACTCTTCTCAGATGCCATAAGGGCACTCTGAAAACAAACAAACAAAAAAAATGGGCACTATAAAACAATACTGTCCATACTACATTTAACTTCTTTATATTTTTTTTTCTGGAATACAGGGTCTGAATTCAAGCGTCTGTCTTCCTAATCCTGTTTGTAGGTAGGAGACAGATTGGAGACAGATGCCCACTGCCCCAGAATTTTTGAGCACACAGCGAGGAAGTAAAACCGAGTATGCTGTAAACTATCATACTAAATGTAATTACAGAATAATTTAGGTTGCAAGACACCTCTGATCATCATTCACTTTAAATTCCCACAGTGTGGTAAACTGTGTAAGTTATATAAAAGACTAGGTAGCCTTCAAAAGCTCATAGAACTTAACTACTGTCTGAGCCTTAGGTGGATCTGAGCATCCAATTCTCAACTCAGGCTGAGTAAAATTTTGCCTAATACTGACGTTAATTTTTCATTAATGCAATCCATAAGCTCATATATATTGAAATTTCCATTTTTCTGCCTCAAGCCTTCTTTATAAACACCATTAATGAAAACTTAACTCACTTGCACCGTCCAGTGTCTTGCCATTGCAAATAAACATCAACTATAAAACCAGCCACAATCTGCAATGCTCCACCTTCATTTCTAATAGAGCATAGTAACACTTTTTATATTCCAAAATCCATCTGGCTTTATCCCTACTAGAAAACTGTATGCAATCCATTTTCCACATAAATTCCTTAAACTTCTCTTCTGGCTTGTTCTCCTACTTGAAGCTTTCCAAGTGCCGAGGCAAACTTTGTAGTACATTGCTATCACCTCAAGACATCACAAACATTTCAGCCTTTCCACAAAAGATTTTTTCCAATGATTTACCCTCACCTTCGATTTCAGATTTTCTTTACTTAACTCTCACACTTTAACTATGCTCCTGCAAAGAACTTCAACTCCTTTCCTTTGCTCAACAACTTCATTCTGTTGTGTTCTTTCTGTAGTATTAAATTCCTATCTCTTCCTTCCCCCTCGGCACGCTGGACTCACCATTTCCATGAAGACTCCTGCACAACACCCTCAAGTCCAACAAATTGTTCATGAAAATACACTAAGTTTGGAAGATCATGTACAGATTACCCAGTAACACTAAGAAATCTCAATCTCCTACCCATGAAGTGTTATGCTTCCCATGAGTGGCAAACTTCCTCAGCTGCCTGCTCTTTGATAGGTGACTGGATCTTTTTAGTCAGCCTGGACAGTGAGATTTAGAAAACAAGGTATGTCTTATTTTTTTTTCTGAGAATGCCATAGACTATAAAGGAACAATACAAAAATTACCTTAAATTATTAGGTCTTTGTAGCTACTCACAAAAGGGAATGTAATTGAGAAGAGTCTGGATTCAATGGGCATCATTATGCTGATAAACAGTGAACAGGATGAAAACAGTAAAAATCACCTCTGAAAGATATTGTTGCTTAACAGAGAACAATATAGATAAACTCAATTATTTTATCATGCTGAAAATTCAAATACCAGGTTTATCACCTGGTTTGGACAACTTTTTACTAGTAACTATTTAAAATGACTACACCAATAATAGTAATAAACAATACAAAAGCTGTAAGACAGGATGCCTCACTGAAGTGATCATGATGGGATAGAGAGACTTTTTACATTGCTTCCTTTATAAATTTTGTTCTGTGGCTCAGAACTAGTAGAAAACTATGATCCTCACCTTACCGAAGAGGTTTATAACTAAAATAAACCAAACATCTCAATGCATTAAACTGAAAGCCCTATGTTATCATAGAATCACAGAATAGTTTGGGTTGGAAGGGACCTTAAAGATCATCTAGTTCCATTTCCCCTGTCATGGGGAGGGACAGCTCCCACTAGACCAGACTGCTCAAAGCCCCATCCAACCTGATCTTGAACACTTTCAGGGATGAGACATCCACATTCTCTCTGGGCAACCTGTTCCAGTGCCTCACCATTTACTAATTTCTTCCTAATATCTAATCTAAATCTACCCTCTTTCGGATGAAACTCTTACCCCTCGTCCTATCACTACAATCTCTGATCAAGAGTCCCTCTCCAGTTTTCCTGTAGGCCCCCTTTAGGTATTGGAAGACTGCAATAAGTTCTCCCCAGAGACTTCTCTTCCCCATGGTAAGGAACTCCAAATCTCAGCCTGGCCTTGTAGGAGAGGTGCTCCAGCCCTCTGATCATCATTGTGGCCCTCCTGTCCCATAAAGAACATTCATAAATTTGAAAGTGTTCACAAAAGCCAGTATTATCTGTCCTCCTTTAAAATGTTAGTAAGTCAGATACCAAACAAACAATGTGCCTCGACCCACCCACACCCACCTAATAAAGAAAAAGAGACAAAAAAAAACCCATTGTTTTTCTGTTTTTTTTCCAACCCAACAAATAAATGTGGGGGGGGAAAAAAAAAAAAAAAAAAAAAAAAAAGGATTTATAATGCCAGTCTGATCTATTGCTATTCTACATAACAAAGCAATACTTTTATGAACCCTACGAGTCACTTGAAAAGTATGGCTGGCAAAAAGATGCTGCAGAAAGTAGAATGAAAAACACATTGCCATACATACTTAATTAAAGTTAAATTTTGCTGTACCATAATAAATTTAAGCAAGCCAAGGGCACATCGTCAAAGACTTTGTAAACATGAAAATTAAACCCTTTATAAACCAGGAAAGTGTCAATATATTGAGAGCAATTAATTGCAGGAAGAGATTTTAAACACGAACTCTGTATAAATGAGCAGTGTGGCTCACAATGACAGTATCTAGCCATTCGATGACCACCCAAGTACAGAGACATTTAGAAGCAATGAACATATTTCCTAAAACAATCTCAAAACTTTCTGACCACACACAGACTGTCTGGCAAAATAAAATAATTTTAAAAATTAAGGAAAACAGTCTAAATTTAAATGAACAGAAGTTTATAAATGTGTTTGATTAAAAAATTCTAATTGATAACATGCAAGAGTCTGAAATAAGAGTAGGAAAAAAAGAGAACACAAACCATTTATCACTTTTTAATGAAATCTTCATTGAAAAGATTGAAATGTTATGAAATTTAATTGCAAGTGAAATTCAAATTTATAGGTGTTATATGCATTCTAACTACGTGACAGGCAGATGAGACTCAAAGTACATTGAAATAGCTATAGATGTACTGTATGTAGAATATACAAGTTTGAAAATCTGTTTTGCAAGATGCCAAAAATGGTATTTTTAAGTATGATTTTTTATTTAATTTTTTGGGGTATTACGGTAATAACATGAGTACTTAAAAGGATCACAGAATGGTTTGGGTTGGAAGGGAACTTTAAAGATTATCTAATTTGAACCCCCTGCAGTGAACAGGGACATCTTCAACTAGATCAGGTTGCTCAAAGCCCCATCCAACCTGGCCTTGAGCACTTCCAGGGATGAAGCATCCACAACTTCCTTGGGCAATCTGTTACTGGGTGTCATTGTCATTGCCCACGTCATATAAAAGAAAAAAAAAAAAGAAAAAAAAAAAAGGTCTTCCTTATGCCCAACCTAAATCTACCCTCTTTCAGCTTAAAACTGTTTCTTCTTGTCCTGTTGCAACATGCACTATTAAAAAGCTTGTCCTCACCTTTCTTATAGGCCCCTTTATGTACTGAAAGGCCACCAGAAGGTCTCCCCAGAACCTTCTCTTCTCCAGGCTGAACATCCCCAGCTCTCCCAGCCTGGCTTCCCAGCAGAGGGGTTCCAGCCCTCCCAGCATTGCTGAGGCTCCTGTGGCCCCACTCCAACAGGTCCCTGTCTCTGCTGTGCTGAGCACTCCCGAGCTGGCCCCAGTACTGCAGGGGAGTCTCCCCAGAGCCCTGGGAGCAGAGGGGCAGGATCCCCCTCTCCTCTGCTTCCCACGCTGCTGGGGGTGCAGCCCAGGCTGCCACTGGCTTCTGGGCTGAGCTAAATCATAATAGAAAACAGCCATAAAAGAGAATGACAGGTAGACAGAAATATTTGGAAATCAGGCAGATTTGTTAATATCAAGGAGCAATCATGTCTCATTACCTGCCTAATTGCTATAGCAGCAGCCCCTAGGCATTACAGCTAAGGCAACAAAAGAAATTTAAATTCTCTGAGAACTAGGCTCCTCACCTTGACTGGTTGCTGCTTCCTAGCACATCCTTTCTTTCTCACTGCAAATCTTGGAAAAATTCTCCGATTCAGAAAATGCTACCACTTCTCCACCTATATTTCCTTCATGTTGTAGAAATAAGGTTCTTTGAGAAACACAATTTCATTGTCTGTTCTAATCTTCCTTCATCTGTGTGGGGTGCAAAGCTTTTATTAATGGTCAGTAACATATTTCAATCTTTAATTCTCCAATGTAGTTAAAATCTATTTATGACTTGAAATACAAACTTTTAGGACAGTAGGAAAAAAAGTAAAATTGATGGGTTGCATGAAGATCCATAGATCGTTTTATCTCATACATACTACGAATAAAGAAATTTTTATAAGCCCTAATTTTAACATACAGTATAAATCCCTATTAGAATATATAATCTTATTCTCCAGCTGGTTTTAATGCAAAAATTAAATATTCAAATTTTGTTATAGATTTACATGATGCTATGGAACAAAATGCATCCACATTATATATAGGATACTACTGGTTTCCAAAGTATGGTACTATAAATGTACGAAAAAATACACCAATGTGGAGTTTACTAATACTTTAACTATACATATATACACATGACATGGGTTCTTTTTTGACTGGTAATTTGAAAGTTAGGGCTGTATTAATTTTCTTCTCCAGATACATACTTTTTCTGTGACAATCCACACTAACTATAGGTAAGCAGAGCATTTTTACATATATTTTAGCACTGAAAATGTATTTCTGTTTTAGAAGTGCTTTTCTAATACATGGAAACACCTTGTATTACCTGCTCTACACAATAAAATACACCAGTGATACAGTTCTGATACTACAGATCACATGTAATTTTCTTGATTGGTCAGGTCTCTCAGAATGTATGCAAAAGATACCCCTTTTCCTGTCAGCATTGCCTCTATGCTTGTAGGTGTTAAAAATTAAATTACAATGAAATAACCCACTGTTTTCCTTATTAGGAGAATGCCCTCAATAAAAATACTACAAAAGCAGGTGTTACAAAACATCGCTAAATCTTGAAAAGTAGTACGAGTATTTAGCTTTCAGGCATGAAAGTGTGTGAATGTATTGAAAATGGCTAGCATTTAATCTCTGTTTTACAGAAATAACTTTCCATAATTCATTTCTTACTTGTAATTTCCTCAGGTTTCTGGATGCTGACCCATTTCATTGGCTACAAAAAGCAACAGATCAAGTAATGAGCTTCACTCAAAGCAGGTATTTATACTCATCTACACTTTGTGGTAAACTTGCTGAAAATAAAAACTATTATTTCAGATCACGAAAATGAAGTGTTTGGTTAATTAAATATTTAATCAAAACAATCTCCAGTCTTCCTGAGTTGGCCATAGAACTTTTAACTCCTATATAACACCCTCTACCCCAAACCATTTCTGTCATGGAGAGCTACACATTCAAAACCAAATATTAACACATAATCCATCAGCAGGACTCATTTCATGTCTTAAGGAGGCAGCCTTCTAGGAAAGAAAAATCTCTTACATTGGGATATCTTCTGTGTCTTAAAATTCACCCCATAGACAACCTGATCAAAGAGAAATTTCCATCAGTGATTGACCAGCATTCTGAAATGTTGCATCGTTCAGCATCATAAGGGGAAAAACTAACAACCTGTGGTGTATTATTATATACTTAAAATAAATTCCAGCCTTGAAACATGCAACAGAATCATAAAAAGTAGCACTCTTTATTATCTCAGACTACCAAAACGAACAGAAGGCTTGAAAGTGCTTACAGGGTGGTTTCCAAATATCCTGATGGAGACTATTTACAGGTTAGTTAAGACTTTATTGAATGCCAAAATTCAAGGAATAGGAAAAAGTAAATAACTGAAATCTAGCAATAGTTTTCCAGATAATGATCCAAGAATGGAAATTTTGAATAAGCCTTTAAATACCAACAAGCTGATATGTATAAAATATAATGGTCTCTAACAGCCAGTACAAAAAGAATGGAAAAACATAATCAAGCTATGCTATATAAAGCCTCCTGAGTTAGCAAAACAGATTTTTCATAGCCTTCAAAGGGAAGCATTGCAAGAAAGGATCTTTTATTCAGATTTTTTTTAAAGAAACTATGTCTGGTTAGAAAACAAATTCAATCAAGCTTAAAATAAAGTTTTGCCATGAAGTTGTAGCAACTCCTCTACCGTATAAGTGCATAATATAAACATTTCTAGAGAGTGTTTAATAAGAAGTGATCACAACTATGAATTTTCATTCAGGTATAAAGAACATTAACCATTTATGACAAGACATCCCCAGAGGATATTATCACGTACTGAAAGAATGAAGGCACCTAGTTTACACAGATGTGAAGTCTGCATCTTCACTTGTTCTTTTCAGGTGATAAAAAGCATTCTAGTCAGTGATGTGCTAAAGATTTAGCAACTATTATTTCATTCCTGTTTTTCCCTCATCAGAAAGAATTAGGGTTATGGATTACAGTTAGCAGAGGATTTGAGACAGACTTTGCTGAACTAATCTGTCCTTACAAAGCAAGGAGTCTCTTGCTTTAGAAGAATCTGCTGTAGCCATGCTTGGGGACTACTTAGAGTTCATTGACAAGAAGAGAAAAAACAAGCACTATCAAAACTGAAATAGGAACTTGGAAAAATCAGTACTTCCAGCATTTAGGACTGAAAGAGTAAAATAGCCAGTAGCAGACCTGCTTGCACAAGCAGACTCTACCAAAATTAAAGGTAGTTTCCTGAAGCTGGAAAGCAGGAGAAATGACAAATGCACCAACAGTCAGACATTGCTTCTTAAATAAATAAATAAATCTTATTTCCATCATTAGTCTTGGTATGTGTTTCTTGCACATTTGGAGAAATAGAATAATTCCTTAGTGTTTGCATGCTATTAGAAAAAAAAGAGCAAGTGCATTTCACTGTTTCGCACAAAAGTTTTAAGGTGCCAGATCTGTCAGTGCTACATAAAACAAGATTCCAGTACCTGACTTTTTGAAGAAAATTCACAAAATCCTTTGACAGAAGAAAGCCACATATCAAGCTTATCAACAGTGCAACCGATACCATAAATTGCTTCAGCTATGGCCTGATGTCCAGCTAAGTCAGTTAGAGAGATGGTTTTTAGTAAGTGCAAAGGAACTGCTGCAGCTTTCCAGGACAGCGTCCTGAGAAAACAGAAGCAGCAATTAGTGTCAGTTCATTCTTTGCTGCACACCATTAGAGTTAACCTTTACTGTAGTATTTCCTAATGTTTAATGATTCATTTTGCAACCCTGATGTTCTTGTAACACAGTTCATGAAATTCGATTCGCCATACTTTTTTTCAAAATGAAACTAATAAACACACATGTTAGTCTCAAGGCAGGCATTTACTAGATCATGAGCAATTCTGGAATCTTTACAGTCAAGAAATTGTCACTTATCACTTGATTTAACACAGTAGCGGGCAAAAATGAAAGGTCATTTATTGTCTCTGAAGGCTTTCCATGTGGATACTTGAACGGTATACTACTGTTTAAAACAAAGCAAAGAAATACTAAGACTCTGAAATAATCTTCTTTCTGAATTCATTAACCAATACTTCAGGAATGTTGTGTTCTGACACACAGAACTGCCAGATGCCAGACATGTTCAGTGCCTACAGGCCCAGTATTGATTTCTCACAGTCCATTTTTTACTCTTATCCATAACTCTTTTATTACAAACCAACACCACCCCCTCCCCACCCCCTTTAATTTTCTTTCCCATTGCACACCTGCCATCCCATTATCTTATTTTAGCTTCCTCTTCCTCTCCTTAACTATCTTCCTAGTATTTACTGACAACATCCACCCCAATGTTTGACCTCTCCAAACACACACATCACATGGCACCACGTCCCATGTCGAGATCCATCTGCCTTTTGACTCCAGTTGCTCCTCTTAGCCATTATAACTTCACCCAGCTCTTGCCTCCATGGTTCAGCACCAGAGCACTAAGAAAGACCATGCACAGAGGACATGTGGGGATTTACTATGATGATCCATCGATCCATCACCACATACTTTAATCATCCTGACCCGCTGTCTGAGAATGAAGACTAAAACTTGAAGAAGCTTATACTGGTACAAAGCTTAGAAACCCATTGCTCATGTCAGTACAAAGGTCTGAAGCTCATGCAATGGGCAGGGTGTTTGCTCTTCTGCTGAGCCATTTATGTACCTATTCCTACTACAAGGCAATCCATTTCAAATTCTCTTTTCTTGTAGGCTTTTCTGGACTCCATATTAACTAATTACTCTGCTGAAAAAGAAAATTCTATTATTTCGCTGAAAACCTAGTGCCATCCAACAGAGGACAGGTGATAAATGGAGGAAATTACTTTCTAGAATCTTTAAAATGAAGACTAGGTTTTATGTGACTAGATGAAGTTCAAAAGAGGCCCTATTTTACTTCCTTAAAAATAAAAATTTGACAGAATCAGCTTACTTCACACATTACAAGCAGAAACTTCTGCTGAGAAAAAGAATAAACAAAATAAACTTTTACACAAATTTCTGCTCACTGTATGTACTAAATCTTTAATCCAGCCAATTAGAAAATGGCTTGATTTCACTGTCTTCTGGAGTAAAATAAATGGGATTCTGTACCACATAAATTATTAACATTAACTTCTTCAAAATTCAGCCAAATTCCACAAAGCCAACCACTGATAAGACAGCATCTTAAGTTACATTTGGAGTAGATGGGCACTGAACAACTTTACAAGGCATCGGTCAAAGGTTTTACTTTGTGGTTACAGCTGTACTTTTTTTGTATGCACACAGGGTTAAAGGGTTTAAAGGCTACAAAAGGTAAATTTTCTTATTCTAATTGCATTTTGAAAATAAACATTAAGCTTTAGAGCATTAAGATATTTTTTAGGGCATTTATAACAGAAGAATGTAAGCAGAATATATTCTAAGTGTAAAGTATTGAGTTTTTATTCTTGCCTTACTGGCAGTGTCCTTCAATTTTAAAAAAAATATGAGTCTTAAGTGCTGATGTAACGTGGATAATTAGAAGTATCAACAAGACAACCTGCAGACCAAGTGTAGCAGTCATACTATACTTTCTTCACATGGTCTAAAAAGACTAAGTACCTCTCGGAGCACTTTCATCCACAGTTGTCAGGGTATATTAACATAAACTTAACATACTAAATGTGAGGTTTATGACCATTTCATTTTCTAAAAGGAGAAATGAAGTCATGTCTACATTAAGAAGTGTAGGAAGTTTTTACACTTACTCAGCTCAAAGCCAGCTGGACACGAGTCAGTCCTGGTTTAGAAATCACTCACCTGCGTTACCATCACTACGACTCAGTACAAGGAAATTATACCTCATAGAAAAAGTGACATAAATTGATCAGGATTGTACAGCTAATCAGCCACTGACATAGGACAAAGAAAAAAATATTTGGGTTTTTTTATTGGTCCCACTCTGATGTTCTAGTTGCTTTATTTATCATACATCAAATAGCTCAATTCTTTACACTATCTTAACTCATGAACTTTTCCAACCACTCCTCCTATCCAAACACCAGGGAATTTTTATAACCATTAAAATCACATTATATAAGCAGGAAGAGACTTACAGAAGTAAAGGACTTGCTGCAAGCTACTACTAAAAGTTTAGACACATTCAAACAGCAGCTGGATAAACTCATCGAAGAAACATTCTCCGAGAGCTACTGAAAACAAAGATGCCTCTAGCTCAGGAAGTCTGAACTACATATAGCTAGAGGTTAGGAAAGCATCCTGTGGAAGTATCCCTCAATGTTTGCGCTTTTCTCATATTCTTTCTTTAAAATCCACTGCTGACCAGCACTGGAAGTGATATAACAGGTTAAATGAATCTTTGGTCTGATCCCTGTACAAAGTTTAACATTCTCAATCTGGATGCCTTGGGAATAAAGCTTTGAATTTCTAATCCCACTTCTTAAAGTAGGATTAAAATTTATTATTAAATTAATTTTTCTCCAAGGTATTCTTAATATAAGCTAGTTGATAGGTTATCCTATTTTTGTGCACCTGATCACTGCCATTTTATGCTATTTAGATCTATTTCTAAACAGGATTAATTCAGTTTTTTTGTTCAGTTTAATGTACTTAAGATCACATATCCTTATGTTTTGTCTTTTTATTTGGTGTTTCCCTTGTATTTATTACATTTTTTTAAACAAATGATGGAAGAACTAAAACCAAGTTTTAATCCTGATTTATGTACCTTTTCCAAGTTTGTGGAATATATATTATCATTAACACAGCTAAAATTTGGAGTTCAGATTTAGATTTCTTCTTCCAATAAATATTTGGGTCTCCCAGTTTACACTGTTCCACTACCCAAATAAACTGAGGCAAGAAAACTGCAGCCCTGATTAAGATTCTCCTCCCAAATGTCCTAAAACACTGTGAGTTTTGAATTATTGCATTACACATTACGACCAGACAACATGTTTAAATCAGAGCGAGCGCAGAAAAAGAGCTTTCCCTTCCTCAAACTAAATTTTCATTTTATATTGATTACTTCAGCTATATTCTTTACTGAGCATCTGAATGAAGGATCTAGCATGCTATACCAGAAAGAAACACTGTTAAAGGTATTTTGGAAGTAGACAAACTAATCATGTGTCATAAACCAGCATCAAAACACCTTTCTTACTGTAATCCTATTTGTTAAAATGCTTTCAAACTTTCTAATTGCTACGCACTCCAGAATCTTCCATTTCTTAAATATATAAAGTTCTCTAAACATCAGCATCAAAATATATTAGAGCTTTAACTGACAAATCAGTTTGATAGCAACACCAGATCTGGCCCAGTTCCAATTCTAGCTATCAGGACACAGTTGACTATTACTTAGCTGAGATATGAGTATCTTATGGATTCAAGTCGAAGACACTGCCCAATTCTTAAGCATGTTGTGTCAAAAACCAAAAGCCTTTGAGGATTACAGGTGCATCTACTAGCTCAAAATGCAAAATCTAGGATGCTTACAGGTATGAGCTTCTTTCCCATATACATGGGAAGGAAGAAAAAAAAAATACTCTTTAAAGTTTATATAACATGTGTCAACATGTCACAACAGAGTTAAGGTTGGGACACCCACTCATTGAAGTCACAATTATCTGACCACTGGGAAAGGATGGTGATGTGATACTGATGACTGAAAAAGGTACCAAACAAATACCTTTCCCTCAGTGCACAATCCTGTGCATCAGCCTGGAGGCAAGGGAAGTGCCCCAGAACTACCCACTGGAAACGCCCAAGATGTAGATATCAACCTAGCAGGGCTGAGAGAGTTAAAGGTGGACTGAATGAGAATTGCACTGGAAGCATGACTTTACAGGTCTGAAAAACGCTACAGAATTCAACAAAGTGAATTAATTCCAATGCCAACAGCTCTCAGTATTTGCAGTTCAGTTTTGGAAAAAAGAGCTTAAACAGACTTTCATATTAAATACAAGAAAAAACCTTCCAGATATTAGAAAAAATTGTTAATAAAGGATAAGTTAGCACCCGATTTTATCAATATTTGGTTTAAAACTGAGAAATTGAAAAATAAAACCTGATTTATATTTAATCCATCTTAAATTATTTCTCCTTATTCTCCATACTTGTTGAGCAGGTTATGCCAACTACAGCAGGAATTTGAGTTCATGTGATTGACCTCGTTTAGCCTTTCACTTGTGCTTACATGAACCTGCAAAACAGCAGTCTCTTCTCTCACATGGCATCAACATGTCTACAACTTAAAATTACTTTTAAAACAAGAAAAAAAAAAAAAAAATTGGGCCATGAGAAAGTGGCTGTTATTTCTGAGAGCACTGTTCTCTCCAAAAGTTAAATTGAATTAAGTCCTAGCAAAAATAACTAACGATACATATAAAGCTGATGAGAAAACACCACTAAGGGCAAAGAAAAACATTTTAAGCTTCAACACGTACTTGTGATCTGCCACTCTAGAATACTTTCTTTCAAAGTACCATTTTTGGAGACAAATCATAAACCAAAGCTTTTGAGCTCACATATCAGTTAAATATTCATGTGTAACTGAGATTTTCACATTACTTTTAAAACACTGAATAGTATTACACCACAAAAATGAAGATTAAAAAGATGGTTAGTTGTTACTACATTTATTTTCACAAGCACGTCACTTTCAGTTTATTAGCTGCTGTCTTCCCTTCCTGCTTATCTGCAAATCACTACTTTCCATCTCATTTTTCCCTCCTCAAATCCTCTTCAGAAACAGAGGGAATTCCTTTACCATGGAGAAATGTAACAACAAGAGGAATAAAAATGAAATGTTTTACAGGAATTCATAATTAAAGGTCCTTCTGTTGCTCTTGGTAGGACTACAGCTACAGGATTCTTTAGAAAAAAACAAATGCTTGAAAAAGAATAAAAGACTGTTTTTCATGGGACTGAAATGGTTCCAGAACTGAACTGACTGAGGCTGTGCATTCACTAACTTACCTGTACTCTTCTCAGTCTTAACCACATTTCTCACCCTTAAGTTATCATTATATGATTTTCACATCTAATTTTACACATAGCACCACATTTTCTGACAGTCATTGGGATTCACATATTCTCCCCGCTGCCCTGAACCTCTAAAGAAGAATGCACGGATATTCCTACCCCTTTTCTCACATATAATTCTGCATTGCTAGTTTCAACACTAAACTGCAGCAAAGTGGAAAAATACCCAATAACCTTTGAATATCTTACAGGAACATAATCAAGACTGCTGAAGTACACTTGTATACATATCATCATGACCAAGGTACCTACAGCAATAAGATCCCCTGGTTTGCCATTTACCCTAAAGAAACGAAACACAAGCAGGAAAGCTGAAAATTAAATAAACAGTGGAACCAAAATGAAAGGAAAGATAAGCATATAAATGTTACTTAGATTTGCTCCAAAGGTTTCTTTCAATTTATGTGGTCCAAGTGACAGTTTATTAGCATCCCAAGATTTTGGGCTTGTATTTATACAGTCATTTCTTTTCCTTCCCCCTCTGAACACCTCCTCTTCTTCTCTAACCCAAATATTTAATAATCCTTACTTCTAGCAGAAAGGTATTTTAACCTTGCTTTTATCACTAGTGCTCCCATGCTGGGAATGCTATTTCTCACTTGGCCACAGTCAGCTGTGACTACCACCTGCTTAGGCAGGAAGCACAGCACTAACTGTGATTTAAATGTATGATTCATATGGAAATAAGTATTGTCTTCCAAAAGATCATTTACCCCATCATAGTAATTACCTAGTTTTAAATGTCACTGAGGAAGCACATAAAAATGAAAACTGATCAGTGAAAATCGATACATTATACATTACACACTAATAGTCAACAGCTTTCCTAACTAGTACTAATCGTACTACCAGCTACCGTTAATTTCCTATATTCTCTTAAGTTTGAGTGCAAAGGAAACCTCAAAATTTAAAGCTTTCCAGGTATGTGTTCATGATAGATCATTACACAGAGTCACAGCTGGAGAGAAGGGGAAACAGAAACTACAACCTGGTTTAAGACTCTGAATTCAAGTTGTCAGAAGGATGGGTGAAAACACTAGGTCACTTCTTAAACAAAAGAAAAAGCATTAAACAATGTAAGGCAACAAAAGTGTTAAAGTTCATATAATCAGAAATAACTTCCATGCAATGTACGCTGCCCTTTATTTACATTTATTTATATGAACTAGTATTTCTACAAGGGGTGGGAAAGGACCACTTCCAAATTGACAATAAAGTTGTCTAACACTCCCTTCACATGATCTTCTTTCCTGTAACTAGGACAAAATCCAGGAGTTTTCACCTTGCAGGATTTATTATAAATTACATCTCATCGTATCTGTACAACCATATAAAACAAAACTGCCAGGCAGAAGCATTACTTACAAGCATTTCAGCAATTTTCTGCTTGATTTCTTACTTCAACTGTTCCACGTCTAGGTACTAGACAGTGCCTGACCACAAACCAGCCAAGTGGTGCAATTATTCATACTATTGGTAATAATCACGTCTGCATAGTTGCAGCATAAACCCGTAATTACACAGGCAGGATATCCCCAAGGCTTGGGAAACACCATTAGTTTTACAATATGAATTTAACAAGCCAAAACTTATCCATGAAAATAAATAAATAAATAAATAAAAATCAAGGAAAGCTTAAACCTTGCCAATTATAACTGAAGAACTAAATATTCACTGGGAACAAAAAGCAGAAAAGCAGAACTTGAGAACAATGCTCATAATCTTTTTTTCCCCAAGTACACAAGGCTACAGAGGTATCCAATGGGATACAGACCTGGAGCAAAGAAGAATCCAGCAGAGCTGGCTAATTTTCACAGATCACCTCCTTCACACTCAAGAATGATCCATCACGATGAGCAGGAAATCAAGCAAAGGAGGCAGGAAGCCTGTTTGGATGAGCAAGGAGCTCCTAATTTAACTCAAACATAAAAATGAAGCATAGAAGAGGTGGAAGAGGTAACCCATGAGACGGAAACAGACATTGTCCAAGCAACAGGGTTAGGAAACCAAAGCCCATCTGGAGCCATGACTAATGGGCATGGACTGAAATACAGAAAATGTAATTTAAAAGTAAGGGGGGGAAGACTCTTTTACTTTGAGGGTGATCAGTCACCGGAACAGGTTGCCAAGAGATGTTTATGTAATGTCCATCCTTGGAAATATTGCAAACCACAGCTGGACACAGTTCTGAGCAACGTGCTCTAGCTGACCCTGCTTTGAAAAGTCTGGTTGGGCTAGATGACCACTGGAGATTCCTTCCAACAGAAAAATGTAGGAATGTACCATTACCAGACTAAGTGATGTAAGTACTATGTCTGATGGTACATAAAAGCTGTCCTTTTATCTTCATTAGATTGTCCTCCACAATATGCGATAATTAAGTAATCCTTAAGCTGAAAAAAAATGCAGTTAGTAAATGCAGTAAATTTTAGTCAAAGTTTATTACATTCATGTTCAGCAGGGTCCTTTGAGAACATCATCATGGCTGCATTGTGTTACATGCAGAAAAATACTTCCATATTTCAGAAAAAATACATGATAAAAAAAATGTTTTCCATCTTATCTAAGTTGAAACAACAGAAACGATCAGAGCTTTGTGATTTTACAAAAACACCCACAACCCTATAGAGTATTTCAGTAAAAATAATTGTCTCAGGGCTAACATAGCTAGCATGTGTGATATCATTTTAAGGGGTGGAAAGAGAAAACTAAGCCATGTGTGATAAAAGTGTCTTTTACCAACTGCATGTTGGAATTAACTGGAGTTTTTTTAAACAAGAAATTGGTATTTGATATCAGCCTTATTTTAGTAAGAAAGGCCACACTGAAAGTTAAGTGATGAAAAATATTTCAGTTTGTTTCTGTTATTTCATCAAAACTCTTCTAGCAAACTGCTTTTAAAAGATCCTGAAACTATGACCCTTAGGAAGAATATTCATAGAATTCAGTGGAAACTATAATGAAGTTAAAGTACGCTACGTACATATATTTGGTTGCTGATACATACACACTCTGCCCAAGTTTGCAATTTCTGCTTAGAACTCAGGTATCTCGCTTACTATAAAACAGACAGCAAGTAAATCAGCACACTAGAACTTGAGCTGTGCATGATAATATGGAGACTTACACCCCAGCTCACAGCTCCTGGTCAAGTCTTACCACACATGGTTTGATCAGTGGTGTAACAGGACCACGATCAGTTAACTTCTAATACAAAGATACAAGCAAAACATCAACAAATCCTACACAGAGCCACTCTGAACTTACAGGAAGATACAGTGCCATATTTCACTCTGGATTTTCAGATAAATTCACACAGAGGAACTGGAACTATTCAAACAGTGCTTCAAAACCAAAATCTTTCTGAAACTTTCATCAGTGTGTTTCAGTACCACACACATCACATCTATACTTAACACCATTTATAAAACCAGATCAAAAACATTTCTAAAGGAAACTAAATTCTATAAAACAGATTTTACAAGAATTTCATTCTTGCAAAATTACACAAGTAATGTACAAAAATCCTGTGAAAGAAGAAACTGACCTTAGCACGCTCATTTTTGTTCTAATTTTAAAAGCACAGTATTGACACACAAGTATTTTCTCTCCATAGCCTGATGGTCTTTTATGCACTACAAAGTGAATACAAAACTGCTGATGAAGAAACATCACTTGTTTGAAGATATTTTTCTTTCTTATTAACTCCTCTACTTTCTTACTTTCTGTTGGGAAGTCCTAACCACCTCAGAGTTCTTTAGAGAGTTATTGAGAGAAAAATTACTAATAATGAATGTAAAATATCTTCACTATTACTGAATTCAAGCGCACAGCAGTCCTTTTCTTAGGTATCTATGCTATTGACTTTAAGCTTTTAAAGCACTGAAGAGTTTTGAGATGTGACAGGTGCCAAAGGGACTACTAAGATATCAAATTCTACCTGACTCACTTCCTAGAAACACAAAAACCTTCCTTCAATATCAAGTCAATATGGAAATACTCAGGATAAAAAGATCATAAACAAAGGAAACTATTAAATGACGATCGTAGCCTACAGGAAACAAAACAAAAAAAACCAAACCAAACCCAAACCAAACCAAAAAAAAACCAAAACAAAGAAACAAAAACCCTCCAAAACTTCAGCCCTGTAAAAACAAGCCTCAAGATGCTACGCTGAATATAAATTTAAAATTTACACTAAATTTCAAAGCATTTCAGTAGCTATTCCGAAAATATTAAAGTAATTCACAGTTCCAGGTAGGTGATTTTTTTTTTGCCTTATCTTCTCCTTTGAATGACTGTAAACATTAAAAGAAATAAAAATAAAACAAACCATAAACAAACCTAACTGATTGCAGTTTTTCTTCACTTCTACAGAAAACTATTTTTCCTGATGTTTTTATAATTTTTTACCATTTTATAAATGACTACAGACTGCTTCATGTAGTTGATCTGCAGAAATGCTGCTGCTACAGTTATGGTATAATGGCTTTTTATGGAACTGGGCACTGCCCCTTTCCATAAAAACGTAGAAATAGTGGTTTAGGAGACATAAAGCCCTTCTTATTAAGATGGAAATAGCCAAACACAGTAGGCGTCTTGCAAAACTCTGTCCTAAACTCCAGAATGTGAAAATTTCTCTCATGGGAATTTTCAAGATTTAGGCATAAGGACAAAGAAATACTTCTCTATTAGGAAAAAAAAAAAAATTAAAAAAAAAAAAAATCCCCACTATAATTAACTCAATGAAAAAGAAAAAACAACCCAAACCAAAAAAAAAAAAAAAACAAACCCTCAGAGCAGATTTGAGAACACCAAGGACTTTAAATAACACTGCAAATAAGGTGCTGATCCACACCTTTTAAATACTTGTGAATATGAACTTCAACCATTAAAAACTTGAAGAAAATAAAACCAAGATTTCAAAGCAGATTTTCAGAGGGCCTTAGGGTCAATATTGAGTTTTATGGGGCCACCAAGCTTTGCCTTTGCATGTATGTGTGTGGCATGGAGGAGGGTAATAGAGAGGAGTCTGGAACTAAATAGATTTAAGATATCTTTAAATACTTCTTTATGATCTCCAACTTCTAAGAAGTGGGGACTGTTGATACAGTCAGGAGAAAAATGCTGGCTTCTGAGATGGAAGTGCGATGGGCTACGATCAAAAGCTCTTCAGGATAAATATAAATATTTAATATTGCCTTCCTTAAATTAGCAGTGACTACCACCATAAACTTTCTGGAAGTCTTAGGGCAACAGTTAATCCAAAAAGTTCCACCTCTGAATTCAGAAAACCAGACAGAAAAATATTAACATCAGCTAGAAGTACCACACTGGGACAAAGCGCAAGGATACACTTGCTTTAAAGGGAAAAAGCGTACTCTTTTTTTCTTAGCCTGCCAGTCTTAAAACATCAAAGGTTGAAAAGTATTTCTTGGTATGTATATAACTGTCAAATATAAATCTTGGCAGTTTGTACTGTTCTTTACATAAATGATGATTTTTTCTTGCCAAATTCTGCACTCAAAATCCATGGCATGGGCCAATAGGTGTACCTCTTCTAAAATTACTAACAAATAATAATACAAACTAATAAAATATTTGTCATTTTTACCATAGAATTAATATAGTTCACATTTTAGCTACATCCTCACAGAAAAGAAATAATTTGTGCCTGTTTGGTTTATTTTAAATAAAAATAAAATAATAATAATAATAAAAAAGATAACCTAAATTTGTTCAGCTTTGAGAGAAGGCGGCTTAGGGAAGACCTTATCACAAGTAATTGAAGGGTGGCTGCAAAGAAGATAGAGACTCTTTTTACAAGGAGTCACATGGAAAAAATGGGTAAAAGTGGGGAGATTCTAATTTTTCACAGGAGGAAAATTTTTCACAGGTAGAACAATCAGCCATTGGAATAATCTCCCCAGGGAAGCAGTGCATTCCCCACGATCAGATACTTTTAAGATTCAGCTGGATAGGGTGCTGGTCCATTTTGTCTAGTTTGTGGTTTTTCCAAGAAAGGTTGGACCATATGATCCTGAAGATTCCTTCCAATCTGGGATTCTACAATTGAGTTCTGTGGAAAGGGAACTAGATGCTCTTTGCTTCATCCTGTTGAGACCTAAGAATTCCTTCTTTTCAGGTCTTCCTTCCTTCCTCAAACATGTATTTTTCCATAATCAGTACGTTACAAAGCTAGTGGTCATTAACTTGGCATTCAAGGGCTTGGCTTCAAGGGCTTAACCTGCACTTCACACATTATTGTAGAAAGAATGCAAATCGGATACAAACACAATCAGGTACCCTTTTCATTGTTTCATTCAGACTTAAATGACTTAGAATCACGGAAAATTGCAAAAACACAAAAAAAAGAACACCTCCAGTAAGCTTGCTTCTATTTTCAAAGACAAAAGACTGTGCAAAGACTTTGTTCCAGCCCTCCAAGGAAAACAATGACTGTCTAGTGCTTGGGAAATAGTCAAAGCCATTGCCCAAATACATGATCAAGGGAACCAGATCATTCCGTAAGTGAAATGACCTTTATGAATATATTCATCAGGCACATAAAAATATGAATATGTACAAATTAGAAGAGATAAAATGGTACTAAGTGTGAAGAAATAATAGAAGGATGAATATCACTTCCTCCTGGTTGTCTCTTACTTCTAAAATATCATAGGTCCTCATACTGAAAAGTCGTAGCAGCACTTTTTTCTTGTTCTCTTCCATTCCTGTATGCAACTCCAAAAAAGTTATTCCATTTATTCACCTGAAATATTATCTGAGTCTAATTCAAAGCATTAATTACCCACGCTGCTCTTAAAGGAGATGAACATCAATTTCATAGCAAAATTAATCTCAACAAATGTTTAGAGTTTGCCATTAGTGAAAATTAATTTGTAACTCAAGGACTACTCCAAAGGGATTCCACTCCACAAACAGTTCCGTCTACAGTTTGTTGGTACTTAACCAATGCAGCTATCCACAGAAAAGTGTATGTTTCAGGGATCATGCTGCTGATCCCTGGATCAGATGAAGATAATTCTCTATCTCCTTCCCTGAACTCTTCTAAGAATTTCTAATTACCTATTTTCCTGTTGTTTCCCAAGCTTTAGTGCTCTCCAGATTGGTCTACAACTTGCTCCTAAAGTCAGACTCAAAATTAGCATTTAACTACAAGATTAACATATTTAGCCTAGTTTTCTAAGAAAACGGATTATGTTTATATTATCATATGGTCTATCTGCCAGCCTCTCCTCAAAGACTTGTGAACCACAAGCTCACTAACATCTTATTAAAATGGAAATTAAAATAGAAAAAGACCTAGGCAAAATTAAATCTTTCTATTGTTTAGGTTAAGACAAACAAAATCAGCAGCTACACAGAGAAGAGAAATGTAGTAACAGAACTCCCAATGCCCTTCTTTGGAATGGCAGACATTACTCTTTATTAATTTATTCAAATTTTCTGGTTCACTTGCCTAAACTTCAGTAGATAAACATTAGATATCTGTATTTACATTCACATTAGTTACCCTACACTCTTAGAGGAAAAATAAGCAACTCAAGAGATTTACTTTACTCTAAGACAGTCTATAGAAATGATCTAGTAGAGGATTCCTCTTCACTTTATTATAGAGCAGAGAGCAAAATTCAGAAACACGGACTCTTTGTATTTGGGTTCACTTATATAGATCCACTTCTTTTACCTCTTCTTACTTTTAGACAGTAAGAAGATGCAGTTTTGTTCTTTACAGATTCAAGTAACTACCTTTTGGCTCACAATCACAAATCCAAGGTGCTAGGTCAAAACAAGGCCAGTGGTGGTCATACAAAGCAACTACTTATAAAGCCAAGAATTATCCAAACTGAAAAAACAAATGACAGAATTATTTATTTGTGGAATTAAAGAGGAATTTCAAAATAAGAAAAAATTAATAATATTAGAGGATACGATGGCTGAAGATTTCATTGCTCAGAAATATCAGAAGATAGCACATTTACCAGTAACAGAGAAGAAAGTCATGCTTAGAGAGTCCTATTTTACTCTTCAAGTGTTTTTTCTCTACACCACCACTTTCTTACAGCAAGAGGCCACTCCGAAAAATCTTCTCTAAAAGCCTGATTTACACCTTGGCTTTGTTCTTACATCACATTAGAGTCATCACACCTTTAAAGAAAAACATGAGCACAGGTAACTGGATGTGTCATTCGAAAATTAATTTCCATACCAACACAATTTCTACCTTTAGAAACAACCTCTCATCACCCTAATAAGAATGTATTTGAAAGAGCTAGAAACAAGGGCAATCACCTCTAGACAGTAGTGTCTCATGCAGTTCAAATGCAGCATCAGAATACATCCTCTTGATTGTACAAAATACAAGTGGAGTAATTTAAATTAAATCTATGCCATACACTACCTGAAACCTACTTTCTGGTTACTGAGAAATGCATTTATTCGCATGAACAAAGAAAATAAAGTGATTCATTGACCTTCTTCAGCAATCAGAAACCTGAAAATCCTTTTGTTTCCTGAGAAAAACTTTGAGATTAAAGCAGGTGGCCAGACTAACTTTTGTATTAGTGAATGCAGCTGTGATCAAAAATTTATGTTTTATGCAAATTTAGAAAAGTTGAGTACAGACTTAACAATGAATTTCATAGATACTTTAGTCACAATCTCTTTTTTTCTTGCATTCCATTGATGGGCCCTGGTTTAAAGTATGTGATGATTCCTATAAAAGAAACATTTACTTGGATTTAACTACATAAAATGGATCCAGATAATCTAAACAAAGTTCCCTTTATTGTAACCACAGTTTGATTCCATTAAGCCCAGAAATGATATATAAGGGCATAAAGCAGAGTAATTTATTTTGTCTTTGGAATTCCTGTACCACCTTGACCCCAAGGACCTCTCATGGAGTTCTACTTCTGAGAAGATTTAACAGAATTTAAAAAAAAAAATAAAATAATAAATCTAAAAATATATTTTAAAGCATCTCCCTTCACATAAGAGCTTTGATGAACACTTCATCTGAGATCTCTTCATCATATTCTGGTTTGTTTGGTTTTTTTTTTTCTCTGAGATACGAGGTAATCTTGGCTCTTCTTAGAGATCCCTTCTCCACCTCTCCTTTTTTACTTTCTCCTTTTCCCCTCACATTTTCTTCCTCTCTCCTCCCTTCCATCTAGCCTTCCTTTCCATTCTTCAGTTCTTCCATCAACTTTTTCTCTCTCACCCTGCTTCATCTACACCTATTCATCTATGCACCTGTTTCAACCTTTGCCAAGGGTTGAAATTTGGGACAGTGGAAAAATCTAAATATGTGGTAGGTTGACCCCAGCCAACCAGCAAGCACACACACAGCTGCTCACCCCCTCACCTTCCCCCAAGTCCAGGCTGCCCCCACAATGGGATGCCATCCCAGCACCATCCAGCACAAGAGAAAAAAAAGTCATTTAATGTAACGTAGTTTACCTAGCAAGTAGGAGCCCATTCACACAAAACACAATTTGAATCAGATGTCCAAAGGTACATAGAGAAAAAACACACACCATACCTGCAATATGGATAGCACTCTTGAAGACAAGACTGAAAAGAAGTTAAGCTATAGAGCAGATATTCAATTTTACAGGAGTGTCCACTACAATAATAAGTAAAAAATGTTTAATGAGATCACCATGTGTAACGGTGAAAGTTATTTCACCTCTCTGTGCCTCACTTGTGATACAAATACTAATAAGATCATGTTGCCAGTCCCAGGATCCAGTTTTAAAAGACAGGAGAAACAGATTTTTACTAGATAATATAGCAAAGGACAGAGAATCCAACTTGTCTAGCTTAGAAAAAAAAAACAAACAAAGAAGCAAGCATCAAGAGGGGACTCAATACGAAATACTCCTAATGAAAATATATTTCCTGCAGGAAGAAGCATGAAAGAGTGGAGACAGACAAAGAGACTGGGTATCAACACCAGGCAAACTCCAATTTGATTTAACACAATTGCTCCTTCATTAAGTGCTTGATTCATTAATTAAACAGAATATCAAGAGACATGGTAGATTCATTTTCATGTTTTAAATCCAATCTAGATTACATTTTCAAATACAAGTTTTAGCCAAACCTTCCCTAACATTTTTGGTGGAAGCCCTTTTTAACAGGGATAACTGATATAATAGGTTAGGCCAGATAAACTAAAATACTCTTTTGGCATTTCAATGCGTAAACTGAAGACATGTGCAATGGCTGAGTTAGAGCATAAGAAAGCCCAAGAGATCCACGGATTAATTAGAAGACATTCAGAATGAATGCAATATTGAAGTTCAAGGAAGTGAAATATGCTGTCGCTTGGGGAAATCAAGTTGTACAAAGGAAATAAGTAGGAGGAAATATGTATTGCGTTACCCAGAACATGCAATGGAAGCACCTCATAAATATGGCAATTAAATGAAAAGGTGGTGGTAAGATCTGCTTTCTGTGGAGAAATAAAAAAGATGATGCAGACTGCCCATGGAGAGAAGTAGGAGGACACTACACAAGCAACAAAAAGTGCTGACATGTAAAGTTATTCTTTGACTGTGGTCACTGTACTGGAAACACCAAAGCATTTGTAAACTGGTTAGAAATCATTAAAAAATTTAGTAACCAGCTTAATATCTCTATCATTACATTATACATTTGATCATTTCAGTCTAACTAATAACCTCAAGGAACAGCAATTTTATTTTTTCTTTAAAGAATAAGATTAAAGGGTGTTTTCATATAAATCTAAGTAAGCAACTGTTTACTTAGTTTCAGTGTCAAGCAAAATAACAAGCAAATTTAGTCAGAAAAACCATGTTGGTGAAAAACAAAAATCCCCCCTAAATTTAGTAGGAACTGCATCAGGCCCAAAGTAAATCTAAGAAGAATTAAATCTAACAAATTGAATTAAACTAAAAAACCCGCCAGACTTTACTCCTCAAAATGTAGTTATTCTCATTTATATCACCCCGAGTATCTTTAAATCTTTCTCATTTTCAAATATTATTGTCTGTATTTAGAAAACTAAACAGATTTGGACTCATTTGCAGAAGTGCTGAGCATTTACAATTTGTCCTGAAAACAGTGGGAAGTGCCAGAGCTCCACACCTACAGAAGTCTTACCACATTTCTCTACGTGTCCAAATATGGATTTATCAATTGAAGTTCAGGCACCCTCAATTGAAAAATGTGGCTTTCTTTTATAATTCTATTATTACATATTAATTTTTATTCCTTTGACACTGTAATTGTAGTTATTATTTCAGCATCTCTCCTACACTATGCTGTCCTAGTATAATCAGTGGTTTAAATGTCACTGGACCAAACTGTTTTCATTCATTCCAATATTTCTTTCACATGTTAATACTTTTTAAATTAAATCATTCCCCCTAAACTGACATTGCAGATTTAACAGTTACTTCCTGATTAGAGAGGAGAGGAAGATGAATAACTCAGACTTTTCAGATACATATGGGAAATTTTTCAAAGTATGCCTCCTGCACCCCAAAATCCCAACAGTTAAATAATTATAAGCCAGATAGGTCTTTACACAGAAGCTTTATCATATAATTATGATGCTGATCATTTAGAACTATCCAAAATGTCTCCAGCATTTTTAAACAGCTAAGCAAAGTTATTTTTAAAATCAAACATATGTGCTTTTTTTTCTGTTTATGTCTTCGGAAAGAACATTCTGTATAATGAAAAACATGACCAAATTTTTCACAGTACATCACTATAAAACCCTATAATTGACTTTTTGGGTTGGTTTACTCTATATCTATTTTTGTCCATGGAGAAAACAGCAATGATGTGGCGAAAAGACCAAAATGTAGGTCCCATTGCAGGATAAGGCTCCATCCTGATTAGTGAAGAAGTATCATGTTTTCTCTGGGAAACATGCCCATTTTGTAAAAGGGAATTCAGTCCACATGAACCTCCTCTTTAGAAAAAAAAAAAAGAAAAAAAGTAAAATTCAGTCTTTTCAAGCAGCAGAGATTCTAGTGATTGCTCTCAGCATCGGCTGGGAATGACTCGACAGAGCCTTTCCATTAGACAGAACGCAATTCTGCTGATTAAGGTTTTTTATAAGTTGTCCCAATATTAATTTCCTGCTTTTCAATAATATTCTAAGTTAGAGTTAAGATTTGCTTGTATTATTATTGTAGTTCAACCTGAAATGACAAAATTTTTAACATCACTTATTTTCTTTTTCCCCAGAAGAAATAAATCTTCTGAAAACAACACAAATACAAGTAGGGTGGTGCAAATACATTCACCATTTCAATTAGGATGACTCTAGGTACATAACTCAAAGCAAACAGAAATCAATTTGAAATCCTAAGTCAGAAAAGAAAAAAAATACCTGCACTAAGCCAATTTATCAATTTAAGAAAAACTATTATCTGCCCACAAAAAAATTAATGTCGATCATGCATTTTATTTTATGTATTATTCTCACTCCTCTTTGAATAGCTTTTAAGCTCTGTTATCACAGATTACTTATATGCCCAAATCACAGAGTATAAAGAAATGGTGCAGACACATTTCCAAAGGAGTTCATATCCCAAAGAAGAAAACCCCAAACCTACTTCTTTCAGAGTTAATTAAAATAAATCACATGGCATTAAACTTTGACTTAAAAGTTTGAAGAAAATACTGTTATCTTGCAAATTGCTTAACAGCAAGATATGCCATAATTGCTCTGGGGTAAATCTTAGATAGATTGAAGATGACATCTAAATCACAAGCTTGAGAAACGGGGAACATACCATCCATGGTCAAAAAGAGAGGATAGATTTAAGCAGAAAGGTGAGTTATTTCCTTTAGCTTAGAGACTCAGTAAAACTGCAGCCACAGTCACTAATACTGTCACTAATTCTCCCAAGATTTCAAAGAATCTAGGGTGTGATTCCAAAATCAGAACTTGCATTAAACCAGTTTAAAGTGATGCAAGTCAGGTGTAGTGTCTCTTTTGGCATGAGAGTCTCCCTAACGGGTTGCTCTTACAAATGTAATACCTCCAAGGTGATTATCCCACCCCAGCCAAACCTCACTGAATTGTTTCCACAAGGAAAGATGCTGATTTACAGAAGTGAATGAAGGATGTGTTTCAAATATGAAACATGATTGACTGAATGACTGATGGATTAGGTTTGTCGCTTGTGGGGTTTTTTTAGTTACTGGAAGGAAAAAAAAAAATTACAAAAAACTTGCCCTTATAAAGCTAAAAATTCTTATCAAGTACTTGTATGAGAAGTTTTAATGATACAAACATTATA
>WTSP01015530.1:52155-62696 GCA_025331215.1 Actenoides lindsayi | reverse complement strand
TATGAGTATTTATAATAAACAAAAAAAAAAAAAAAAAAAAAGAAAAAAAAAAAACGACAAGAGAGGGGGGGGGGGGGGGGGGGGGGGGGGGGGGGGGGGAGCATGTTTGTGGACAGGTTGGGGAGGAAGAGAAGCATGCCTTACTGCAGACATTCCATTTTAAATCTAAGAAATATAGATAGGAAAAGCAGCTCCGTTACCTTGTTATCACACTGATAGAGGTGTAGACTTTTAAATAATCACATGGCAATGCACAAATCAACAGTCAGGCCACAAAACTCCTACCTCACAAAAGTCTTTAATGGATTAGGAAGAGGAAGGGGAAGTTAGAAATTTTTACCTACCACCTCTGGAAATAATCAGGATTCAGGGAAAACAGGCCTGAGTTTTATGCAACCATTAAAGAACCACTTACAATATGTGTGGTCCTTCTGTAATCCAAAAACATGGTATCACCACTTTGGAATAGAGTTCTGAATATACTTCAGATGTCATTAGATACATTTGCACCAATCAATCTTTCAAAAGGAAGTTCTGATTTACTAGCCTACTGTGTTGAAATGTTTGAAAAAGAAAACATTAAGTGTTTGAATATAATCATCATAAATCTGTGACAATATAAGGATAAATCAGTCCAGATGGCAGCGTGATAACATTTTGTGTTTCTAATCTATAAAAAGATGTATAAAGTTCACCCTTAGGCATATATAAAACTGTGGTTGAAATATAAGATGATAAATGCTGGATTCAAAAGAGAAATAAATAAATAAATAAATCTATAAGTACTTAATAGCAGATACACACATAGTTTCAGTATATTTTGCCTGTCTATCTTGCTAAGAGTTACTGTAAATCATCATCTACAATGTTATATTTTGAAACCTTACTGGATCTTTTCTGTTATTAAGCACATGTTAAGGCTTAATTTCGTTCATAACTAAGGAGGAAATGGAGCCAAATTTATGCCAGAAGTATTTCATGAAAGCATACATTTAGCAAATAAGGTAGGGTAAAGGTAAATACACAAGTGAATCTCTCCCCAAAAGTCAGTCATTTTAGATAAATTAACTTTAGTAGCCTTCGTTTCAGGAGTATTCACTTAGCTTTCAAATGGGGCTGTTTCCTTCAGAAAAAGACTACACAATTAAAGTCACATTATTAAAACCAGCATTTTCCAGACTTTAAGTGTCAATAGCTCTCCCATCTGAAGCCCCACTTTCATGACACACACAGCTATTGAGAGTAGTCATATAGCTTTCAATAGGCCAATTCTTCCAGAAAGACCAGGCAAAAATCAACAACTGGAGGATGAAGTATCATCATTGAAAGAACCAGGCTTAAAAGTGTTAACAAAATAAAGAAAAAATTTAAATGAGGGGAGGGGGAAATCCGAAAAAAACCTGAGTTTGACTGTCCTGATAAAACCAGTATTTTCCAGTTTTGTCTTAAAATGCATAGTGAAATACTGTTTGAATAACCTATAAACTGCAAATCAAATCAATACTACTGAGATTATATGCTTTTTGAAAATAATTCTACAGAACTAAAACTGACTTACCTTTATAAGAATAAGCAATTAATGTTCTTAAGTTTCCTGATTTTATACCAGTTACTCATTTATACACCAATATCAAATCTTTGAAAATTTGATGTCTTTTTTTCCCCCTCCAGAGTAATCCACTATTACATAGTATGTAGCACTGTAATCTAGATACTGTTATCAGTCTTATCTATACACAAAACCTTCAGAACAGGGATCTGTACAGAGATCAAGTACTCTCTATAAAGATGAGTATTGAATTCTTAGGGAAACCCCCTACTTGGTTTTCTCTCCGACAGAAACCTAAAGTTTAGCCTAAAGGTTCTGACTAGACAACTGTGTTTTATAGCTATAGATTAAACTTCAACTCCGTGATCATTCTGCTTTCCTTTTTAAGCTGCTACAACTTTTGGCTTCTACACTACCTTGTGGCAATGAATTCACAAATTCAACAGTTATGCACTGTTAAAAGAAAAAAAAAAACTTCTTTGTGTTCATTCAAAGCCTACCATCTGATAATTTAATTAGGTGCCCCTAGTTTTTGTTATGAAAAAGTGAAATAATTGTTCCCATTCCCTTTTTCCGCGTTGCTCATAATTCTAGATTTCTATCACATGCGCTTCTCAGTTGTCTCTTTCCAGACTTTAGTGCCCTGAAGATTTAGTTTTTCCTTGTACGGAATTAATCCAATTCTTTTCTAATTCTAGAATATTGTTTTTATAGTAGGGTAAGCACAACAGCTAACTAAGCCTCAGCTACTGAGCTTTGAGAGCTATCCTTTCTGAGTATCAGATCTCTATTTCTGTGAAAACAAACAGCACAGAGTTTATGGACGTGACTTTAGGTTTATCAGGAATGGATTTTACATATTTTATCACCCACTCAGTTCTGTGAAATCCCTGGGGTTGCTCTGCACAATCAGCATTTCATTATAGTACTCTAAATAACTTTTTCATTGGCAAGCTGTCCGGTTTCTCCAAGATCCTTGGTAGATCTCAAAAGTAACTTTGCTCTAGTGTGAAAATAAACTACTTTTACCCTTAATTTTGCATCTTTTATTTAGCTGGTATCATGTAAAAGGATCTCTTCTTTATATCCCACAGCATTCTGTGGATGTCTTGAGTCATGTGGATGTCCAGTTCTAGGGTCTTCAGCACAGGAGAGACATGAACCTGTGGGATGGGGGCCAGCGGAGGTCACAGCAGTTATAGGAGGGCTAGAACTTCTCCGCTGAGAGGTCAGGCTGAGAGAGCTGGGGTTATTCAGCCCGGAGAAGAGAAGGCTCCAGGAAGACTTTATTGTGGCCTTTCAGTACTTAAAGAGGGCCTACAGGAAAGCCTGTTACAACAGGACAAGGCATGATGATTTTAAATTAGAAGAGAGGAGATTTAGACTACAGAGAAGGAAGACGGCTTTTACAATGAGGATGGTGAGACCCTGGCCCAGGTTTCCCAGAGATGTGGTCAATGCCCCATCCCTGGAAACATTCAAGGTCAGGTTGGACAGGGCTCTAAGCAACCTACTCTACTTGCAGATGTCCCTGCTCACTGCAGGGGGGTTGGACTAGGTGACCTTTACAAGGTCCCTTCCAACCCAAACCATTCTATGATTCTGTAAAGCTACTGATAAACTGAAGCTACTAAAAAGTCACTAAGCAATTTACTAAAAAAAGATGAATACTGGTGTGGTTCCACCAAATTCCATTCCAATATTGCAATTACTTACTACTTCGCAATAGGACAGAACCTGAAAACATGTGGTTTTGCAGCTCCTTTTTAGACAGGACGTTCAACTGAAATTATAAATAATTTTGTCTTGAAACAATGTGTAGTATTGACATTTAACTGATAACCACTAGTTTTAGACACCCATGTGTACTTCCAAGAAAACTTATTTTTAATCAATAGTTATAGTCATTAAATCCTTATTTTGTGCTATATGCAGAACAAGAAAAAAATAAACTACATTGACCAGTGTTTGAATAAATTAAGTAGCAATGCTTGAAAATAATAAACACTTCTGCTCTTCACATTTTGTTTTATTCCAAGCAAAAAGGAGCCACATATCATGAATACAGGATACAAAAAAAGGCTAATCAACTCTCACATGACGACTGAATTTTGTGTTAAGCCATGAATGATCTAAATTGAAGTTACATAAACAGAAAACTAATGCCACTGGCAAACAGCCCCATTCTGTAACGTTCTATTTGAGAATCACTGGTTAAAGAAAGAGACGCTGAGCTTTGACAAAGAACGATATGGGAGATGACATCAACTTCTTTCGGCAAATGAGCTCAGCGTGCCAGCTAGCTGACAAATTAGCTTCTAAAAACCACTAACAGTAGCTTACAAAGTCACAGCTGTTATCCTGTTTTGAACAACAAAATGTTGATCTCAGTTGAAATGTCTAGTTTTCCAGAAGAGTTGTAAGTGCCCTGATTTTTTATTTCTTTTTCTTTTTTTTCTTTATTATAAAAAAATGCAATAAGTTATACTGCGAAAAATCACTAGGGACAGGCAATGACTGTGCTTCGATGACTCCATGGTGATGTTTAATAGCCAGGATTAAGTGTAACACTTGCATATGTTCTGCACCCTCCTTAAATTTAAAAGAAGTCCCTAGAGTTACAGGCTCAGTAGCAACATAAATCTACAAATATGAAAGTATCATAGTCACTAGCAATTTCTTTAGCTAACTCAAGCAGTTCCCAGGATATTAACTTTGATAGTGGGAAGAAATGCATCAGAAAACCTGGCATCAGAACACTTGTACGAGATTCCACTGAGGGAGCTAAATCAGTTTAAAGATGCTAATACTTTACTAAAATAAACAAATAAATAAATAAATCTACAATGGTGATGGGTGGACAAAGTCAAAAAAATAATGAAGAAAAAGCTGTAGCATCACACTTCAACTATTTAAGTAGTATAAATCTTCACTTTTATGGTAAAATATCAGGCAGCCTTCTCTATTTCTCAAAGGGGACTAAAAGCTCTATTAAACACAACAGAGGCAAATTCAGTCTTCATGTTAGTACTTCTAAGACCTTCATCACTGATATGTGAACACCCCCTAAAATGATATACTTTTTTTAAAAAGAGAAAACTATCATTCCCATTTTGTAGATGTTCTGTCCTTCAGTTTGTTACTTTACCTAACTTCCTGAAGGTTCAAAAAGAAATCCGTGATTCAGCCCCACAGCTACACTCACTTCTCAAGGACCAAACTACAGCCCTTTGCCACTATAGCATTCTCTCAGCTTTTTTACAGAATGACAGAATGTTAGGGGTTGGAAGGGACATCCAAAGATCATTGAGTCCAACCTCCCCTGCCAGAGCAGGGCCAGAACTAGAGCAGATCACTCAGAAATGCATCCAGACAGGTCTTGAAAGTCTCCAGAGAAGGAGACCCCACAACCTCTGGGGAGTCCATTCCAATGCTCTGTAACCTTTACAGTAAAGAAGTTCTTCCTCATGTTGAGGTGGAACTCTTTTAACAGCTCTTTTTCTTCCATAATCACCCTTGATTTATGGTAAGTGAAAGGAATAATGCAGCCAAGACAAATGCATAGCAAGTTCAAGTGACCAGCCCAAAGCCAGTGAAAAAAAACACTGGTCAAAGCTTGGATTGAAACTTCTAAGATCCTAAGTTTAGACATCTAGTAAAGTTCTTTATGTGGCATAACACCTGTATCTATCAACACACTTTCATATTTTTTCCATCTTTAACTGCAATAGAGATAGTATAATAATGAAGTAAATAAGACTGCAGATGTGTTAAGAGCTGAACACAACCATGTGTTTTCAACAGCGTCTGGTACTTATTTTGGAACTCCTAAATTCATACCTGAAATTGCTCTGTCTCCCTTATGTAGTTGTAAAACAGGAATTAACTTGTTTACGTCTTAGACAAGCATGAAAGAGAAACAACTAATAATTAATATCTAAAAACATAAACCACAGCAAGTTCCCTTAACAAATACCCTGTTTGCTAACAGAGTGAAAAGCAGCAATACAGAAGAAACATTTTTCTCTATTTTCTTGGTTCTCTCTTTTCACAGAAATATACTGGAAAAGGAGAATTATGCTGTATAGACTTCCATACAACCATCAGAAGAAATGCAAATAAGAAATAAGGTATATATAATGTTTTAATGATCCTTCCAGGGTCTCAGAACAAATGGCTTTGCTGCTTATAGAATTAATTATCTTCAATACTTTAGCCCCTCCCGACCATAATAACACAGATCAATAACTTGCAAAGGAAAAAAATAAATAAATACATTTAAATACCTCTTAGGGATTTGATTTAAATACCTCTCACTAAACCCAACACTTTTGAGTTTGTGAATCAAACATCTCGAAGAAAGACTGTGGCAAACTGAATCCATGCCTCCTGACAGTAAATTTGTGTCCTAAACAGTGAAGTGTCTTTTTGGTTCTTGATCTGCATATGGCTTAGTTCAAACACAGATCTTGTTCATTAAATAAGTCAAATGAACATCAAGAGGTCAGTGTTAAGTTTTAAATCTCCTTTTTTTTTTTTTATTGTAAGCAAGATACAAACAGTTGACACAGAAACATCATCTCAGGACCCATCAGCTTACCTCACCTTGTCCTGGTTTACACTGCAGTGGACCACAGGGAACACACTCCTACCTGTGAGCCACCTGCAAGTTATCCAACAATCCACACAGACAATGTGTTGGGAATTTAGGCCCCTTGAAGATTCCTGTATTCAGGTGAATCATAGAATGATTTGAGTTGAGAGGGAACTTAAAGACCATCTAGTTCCAAGCCCCCTGCCATGGGCAGGGACACCTCCCACTAGAAGAGGTTGCTGAAAGCCTCATCCAACCTGGTTTTAAACACTTCCACGGGGATAAGGCATCTAAAACTTCGCTGGGCAACCCATTCCAGTCTCACCACCCTCATACTAGAGAACTTCTGCCTAATGTCTAATCTAAATCTACTCTGGTGTAGTTTAAAACCATCGCCCCTTGTCCTATCACCATATGCCCTTATAAAAAGTCCCTCTCCAGCTTTCCTGTAGGTACAGGAGACTTTTAATCTCAATCTGTTACTTCCAGTATTGCAATGAAGCTGTTTGGTCTCTGTGAAGCTACTCACTGGACCCTATAAAAACTTGCATATGTTCTTCATCGTAAAAGTGGACATGCTGCATTCCAAATTGTTGACTTTACTTTTGGAAAACACTTACAACAAAGCTCATCCATATACAAGAATAAAGAAACATCACACTAGATCACAACAACACTGCATCTAACCATGCCCCCCTCTAGGAAGTGATCAATCATTTTCTGATCCTTGTTTAAACAATGATATTTGATTTGTAGAAGTTCATACAGCCAACATTGAAAAAATGAGCTGTTTAAACTTATAAACATGTATAAATAAAGCTAAGTATTTTCACAAAAAGTACACTCTACTTGTATACTGTAGAGTGTATAGTGTAGAGAAGTCTGGGTTTTTGTCTTTTTTTTCTTTTTTCAATGTTATTCCCTCTGTACCTGCACCAAACTATGTCTCTGATAAAGAGAATAACATCTTTCTTCCAGCACTAGCGTGAAGGATAAAAATAAATTAATATTTATTAAGTACTCTCATAGTATGACATGTGCCACAAAAGAGCACATGAAAGTTAGTAATTCTTCATAGCAGTCTAAATACTGTGCAGGAAAGATGGCAGACAGCCATCTAATGAGCAATGAGTGATAAAAGGAAAATCACTGAATAACTAACTCTGAAGTGAGCAGTGTTCATTCCATGCAAAGAATGAGTCAGGAGTTCTAGGGACAGAAAAAAAGAAAATGCAATTAACTCTATTATAATGTACCACACACAATGAGGCTTAGTAAGTATCACTGGAAACCTTCATTCCATCATTTCTGTGCTGGTTTCATCAACTCTTTCTTCTAGTGTAGAGTTTAGAAAAACTTATTTTTTAGTAGAGGAACACAGATTTCAGGTGAAAAAACAAAAACAAAACTAACAAAAAACAAACAAACAAACAAAACCTCACAAAAAACCCAAACCAAACAAAACCACACCCAACAAACCAAACAACAACAACAAAAATAACCACTAAAAACTTCACAAAAACAAACAAACCAAACCAAAACACTATCAGCTGGGAATAGGTCCATCTGCAAGTTCTTCAGATTTCACCTCTAAATTAATAGGCAATCTTGTAAAAAACCTTTACTATTTTAGCTGCCTATCCATCCCATGTCCAATCTAAGAGCTAATGAGAGTTGAAAAGCACTCAAAGAATTAGTATTCTCTAAAATTCATCAATTCTAAAAATGTGTCTGGGCATAATAATGTCACATCATGAATGTCTGACTCTTTCAGTTTATTTCAGTTATTCAAAAGGAAAAATAAGCTTGAATTACTATAGCTCCTATACACAGATAAAACAGATACTTTCTTCCCACATCACAAAATGAAAAGATTGAATTGCATTCAGTTATGAATTGGATTTGTTCTTCAATTAAAAGAGAAGAAAAACAAATCATACTCCAGCTAAATGACAAACCAATTGCTATTCCATTGTAATTTTTTCCAAAAGACAACTAAATTTGTTATTTCTTCAACTCTTTGATCATTATGTTTAGCTTGTAAAGATTCCACTTACTACTGCAAATACTCCATTTCTGAACAGACTGGTATCATTTTCCCTGAAACTGAAATGTAAATATTCTGCTGCAGAGCTGCTTCAAACCCACACTGGGCAAAACTGGACTTAAAAAGCGAGAAAACACTTAGATTTTCATAAAAAATAAAAATCATTTTTGAAAGACTTTGAAGAAGGGACAACAATTACAGATTTTACAGAATGAGCAGGATAAAGCTGGCAAAATAAAATTACACACTCTGCATATTCTGCCTTGTTCCCAAATCCCAACAGTTACTGAAGTTTCTTTTCAAGGCAAGAAAAGAAATACTCCACCTATACAGAGAAAGGCACAAAATGTGAAAGATATAGGTTAGCTCATGTTACATTTTGCAGAGAATACAGTTATTTCTGAGGGCCCCAACCCTCAAGCCCATGCCACGAGAATGAACTCTGGCTCACAAAAAGCCACACTCCCTTTAGCACTGGCAGCAAACTGCCCAGACAGCTGCTTGATCTTACCAAAAGGCCTGGTAGTGTCAATCGGCACATCCCTGTGGCTTCCCCACATACATAAAGAAGCCTGGCTACAAGGATCTGCTTTGGCAGTACAGTTACAGAGTATGAAATCCAGAGGAGATAAATGTCATGGAGGATGTAACTCTTAGGATCAACTTCATCTAATGGGTTTTGGTAGAAAGAAAGCGTTAAAGAAATTAACCTATAATGCAGAACCCACATCCCTAAAATACAGCTTTCTTTAAAATATCAAGTTTATGGGCTACACAGAAATTTTATTATTCCACACAAATATTAACCAATCAACATGGTCTTTGATAGGCAAGTACATGCAACAGATTTGTTTGATTCTTGAACTAATTTTTCGGAGAGGCACTTGCATAACCTTGAGTCCCAAGTCTTTTCAGGCCCAGAGCAACTAAAAAATACCACTCCAAAAGCAGAATGCTCTCAAGAATGGAATTTAGAAAATACTGCAAAAGATATGTTTATTTTTCGGCCAGGATTAATTTGTGACTACACTCCTGAATTTTCCAACAAAGCTGATTTTTAGTGCTCCTTTTCCAACATATTCCTAATCTACTCACTAACAAGGAATTTGGCCATACAGTTCCAAATGTGATTCAGGTACCTGTAGCTATGGCCTGTCCTCATACACATATCCAATAGCCAATACCCAACAGTCTCCAGGCTGTCCATCATCACCTTTTTATACCAAAATGCAAAATTTCATCCTGCTTAGCACAGTTGACCCCTCAACAGTACATACAGCCAAGGAGCAGACCCCAAACCTGCATTTCCCCTTAATATGCAAACATCACAATTCACTTCGATGATAAGCTGGGTCTCCAGGTTAAAATCATGCTGTTTATCCAACTGCCAATATTTCACAGGACTAATTAATTTGGCTGCTTACTAGACACTTCCCTTTATCTTCTTAAAACAAATGATTTATCCATCTAAACAGAACAGAAATAAATGGTTAACGTAATAAAATATCCAAGTACTAAAAATCAAATAACGCATATACTGTGTTATCCACACAGACCATTTCCTCAAAGCTTGCATTATTTATCTTACAAGTTATAGGTCTGGATTCTGGCAACCAAACCACAGGGTCTCTCTAAAAACCCAGCCCTGCTTCCTCGCTTTTGGGGTTGGAAGGTCAGAAGAGGAGGAGGTACGAGTGGAAGGAATGACTGCAATTCACTGCTATGTTTTCTTCATTACCACCATTCAGTTATTGAGCACTTTGTTACTCAGAGCATGACAAAAACAAACAAACAAATCAACAAGCAAAATCTTAAAATTAATTAGCACACGCTTATCTGAACATAGGTGACTGGACTGCCTGTAAATGCTGCTGCTTTCTCCTCCAGATGTGAAAAGTCAGCCAAGCAACTCTCCAGCGCAGAACACATCACACACTGGGAATTTAATACAAACGTCTTCTATACTTTCCCCAACCTCACCTAAGTTTGGTTCTCTTCAATTATTCTTTAGGCATTCCTATAGGGGCCAGACCAAGTGCTATGCAGAGACAACCCAGTGCACTCCAAACAAGCTCAGCACCACACTGAACACAGCCAGGTTGCTTCCAATATTTGAACTGGCTATTTCAGAACCAACTGGGTTTCACAGTGCCTAGGAGACTGGAAGGCAATTTTCTCCTATACATGCTGTCACTGTGAAAACAGACGCATGTTTTTGTTCTGCATCCCATTTCAGCATCTTTATTTCTCCTCACCTTCAGTATTCCTCCTCTACAAAATGGGAGCCATACTGTTAAAAAACATTTCATATTTATAAAAAATTAAAATTTAATAAAAATTAAAATACATTT
>WTSP01015530.1:41605-52055 GCA_025331215.1 Actenoides lindsayi | reverse complement strand
AAATTAAAATACATTTTAAAAAATCACATCTTTTTATCTCTCCTCTTTCCAATTTTATTCCTTCCTTTCCCTTCTCATCCTCTTTTTAACTTTCTCATGAATGATCTTCAGATGTCTTCTCCAACAAAAAACCACAATACATTTTTAATTACAAGGAAAAAGCTTAGATTGTTGACAAGTTGTGGAAAAGTAGTAGATCCAGGTACTAAATATGTTATAGGGAAGAAAAAAAGAAAAAAGAACTTGGAGAGATAAATGGGAGAGAAGACAAATCTAAGTTTTTTTTGGTTTTTTTTTCTCTATAAAATACTGTTAACAGGACTGAGGATCTCAAACTTACGTAAACATCATAAACAGTACTGAAATACTTCAACTTGCATTTATTGTACAAGGAAGTGCTACAAGGTTGGGGTTTTTTTCTTCAAAAAACATAGGGAAGCAACTCTCATGAGCAGGCATCATGCTCAAGTTCAAGCAGATAACAAGCCCAGCCAATTGCACACAAATAACTAACACTCTTCATACTAGAATACTTGGGGAAAGTTAATAATAAAATTAAAACTAACTACTCTTTCTTCTCTATGAAGTTCTTCAAATCACTTATTTTTATTACAGTTCATTACATAGGGTTTTTCCCCTCACTGTTTTTCATACTTTTCTTAAATGGCTACCTCCATATATTTAATTGTATACTCCTCAAGGCAGTGACTATTTCCTTAATTGTCTGTAAAGTCCGCTGCTATAAACAACTGTACTATGCAATGTTAAGTAATAAAAAATGAGTAATGCTTTGCTGAGAAACAGTCATGCGTTAATTATGCAAGATAATCTGAAAATATAGAAATAGGGAAAAACCCATGGCATTATGAATCCATACCTTTAAAGCATCACTACCCAATGAATGGTTTACAATATTCCATTTCTGTATTATATTTAATTTCTCTTGGGGTATTTAAAAAAATCTGTTTTGAAAGTTACCAAATGGGTATTGTTTACTCAGAAATTCTACAGGGTGCAACCTCCTATACTGTCAGTTAAACATACAGTACTTTAAATCCACATTATGGAGCCAAGTGTTGAAGCAGGCACTTAAAATGCAAAGAATATTCTACACATTAAACATACTGTCCAGGAGTTATAACATAAATCAAATACAGATTCTAAATTCAGTATTTAATAACTACGCAATTTAAAAAAAAACATTTCGTTTTTATTACTTACTGAACTAATTTCATGTCTTAAATCTACATTGCTGCAGACTTACACAAGCACAGAAGCTACCGAAACTGGTGTAATTTTAAAACCAGAAGCAAATTTTTATTGCTGAACTATGCCCTTGAAAATGGGGTTCAATATGGAAACACTGACATCAAATCTGAAGAGCGTGAATACTCTTCTTTAATATTTGTTAACATCTCTTCTCTAATCTTGACTGAGGTTTGAAAGTAACAAATCTGCATTTTTTCCAGTGTAAATGTTGTGCAAACGCTTTACAAACATAGATCTAAATCTGCAATTGCCATTACTAAAATAAATGAAAAATCTGTAAGAAGCAGTGAAACTGGCATGCAAATGAAAGAACTGTCAAGACATATATTACCTAAAAATAAGCTTACAATAACTATTTTAAAGACTGTGTGTGGTCTTACCCATATATTTTGGCAAGATGCACTTTCTCCAACCACAGCTAGATTCATCCAAAAGCAGTGGCACTGGAGAGTCTCTGTCTCACCTGTCAAACTTGAAGAACGTTGTTCAGCAGACCACCATGAGTCCATGGATAGGATCCACAGCACTACAGCAGCTGTTCTTGATAAGTGTTCTCTAACTATAGAGGCAAACGCTTCAAAAATGTTCTTGTAAGAGGATCACCCTCGATATACGTGCATTTAAAACCCAACAGAAACAAAAATACATCTAGAACAAGACTTTCAAGACATCAGGGCAACATCAGTGACTTCATACATATTTCTGCCTGATTCTTGGAAATAATCACAGAAGATTCCAGTGTATTCAATTTACTGGAGAATTTAACTAGATTTATTTACCTCTCACAAATTATTACTTCCAATTGCAGGCAATCAAATAAAACACCTAGAACCCTTACATCTTCACATAATCTAGGAAGATGAACTGTCTCCATTCCTTTCCCATGTATCACATGGAAAACATTTTCACACCAACCTACAAACAGATGAAGTGGGAAGGAGAGCTCAAAGGCTGCTTGGCTACAGTAAGAGTAAGATTCAGTGAAAATGGGAAGAAGCAAGAAAAGCTGCCAGTTTAAAAACTGCAGAAGAGGATATTATGATGACCAGAAAAATCTATATAGAGCGCTGAACAGAATTCTGTCTATATAAACTAACTCTGACTGTTATTAAAAAGCATATAATCATTAATTTCCAGAGCAATGTGAATATTTTCTAAAAATAAATCACTACTTTGAACTACTGAGATCTGCTCTGGTTTAACTACTGGTAGCATTGCATCCTAGAAGCAAGAAAGGCTCTAGAGAGATCACTTTCACTTTTCCCTAGATATATTTAGTATACTAACTAGCATAGTTAGGATATTATTTTTCTTTGGTTTTGTCAGTAGCATGTTTGAAATAAATTTTATTAAGTGGTAGTGTATGTAACATTGCATTGTGGGTAGCAGTTTCCTGCCTTAACCTAGCCACATCCTCAGCTGTTATATGAGACAAGTTTCCCATATTTTCTGCAAGTTGACTTTAAAAAGAAAAAAAGAAGAGAGGAAAAAAAAAAAGAAAGAAAAAAAAGAAAAAAAAAAGAAGAGAGACAGGAGAAAACAGCTAGAAGGTTAGGATGATCTCAAACACCATACATTAAGTTTAGAATGTGTGCACCTAATCTAAAGGGCTTTTTTCTCAGCTACTGTACAGTCTACAAGGAAAGTATTTGAGGAACACAAGAAAAGTAACATTTGTCAGAAAAAAAGATGTCTGAGCAGCAAGAATAATCTAGATGAGACACAACTGAACAACACAATATAGCACCTTATTCAAAGCCTGATCAGGGGCTTGATTATTTCACTGGATACTATCTTTTCTAGTCTATGAAGAAGTGAGACAGCTGGCAACTCAAGATGAATGAAAACAATTTATTACTACTTGCTATTATACCACATACTCACTGGTTAACAGAAGATGGTCATCCTTTTAATTTGAATAAATGTTCAGTTTAAGGTTTAATTTGATCTTCAATAGCCTAATTCCGCTGTACAGAAAACAAACATTTGTTTACACTAGAAATGTAACAGTGTTCCCCCCCCCCCATACACTTAATGTTCCCAGGCACTGTCTTATTTAGAAAAAGGGTGTAAGGCAGAGAACAGAATGTCAGCATAAAAAGGAAGCAGTAAAACTCAGATGTTCAATGCTACTCCACATAGACGATAATCAGTAGCATTTAAAAATGGAGAACTAAAATAACCTTTTTTTTTGGTTTTTTCTTGTGTTTTTTTAAATTATCAAGCAGTTTTACCATTTGCTTTAACAGCTTAGGCTAAGTGATATCAGCATACTTGAAGCAGTTGCAGAGATGCGGGAAATTAGAAGTCTACATGATGCCCAAGACTGGAAACAGAAGTTCCATAAAATCTGTAAGCATTTAAAAGCTAACGTTTAATGTACCATTCGATAAGAACCACCAGAAAAATCCAGTACTATCCCTCTAAAAGTTATAATTACTTCTAAGTTATGTAAAACAGAGCCAATGAGAGAGGTTTCACTCCTTAAGAAAATATTGCTGTGTTGGAAACGCAGATGTAAATAACACCTACAATTGCTACCTGCATCAGAAGAAACTGCATTAGCACCTTCTGTATTATAAAAATCATCATCTTGTTACAGTATATATTGTAAAACTTTTAAGTGCAGTTTAACAACTTTGTCATCATACTGCTTTAAGCAGAATATTTATATAATCTCCAGCTGTAGCATAGAAACAAATATTTAAGTACAAATAAACTTGCAGTGAGGTGTCATACTGTTTATACGCTGTATGAACTATGAGTGACAGAAGGCAAAAATGTTTGGAAATAAAGCATGGCTTCAAAGTTTCAAAACACATTTCAAGAAAAGTGAAAGATGTATCTTTTAGTGTTCGTTACAATTGACTTTAACTAAGATTTCATTTGTCATCTAAGATTAAGCTCATAGTTTACCAGACAAATTTTTTAACATAATACTTCCTTTGTAAGTGTAATTGTGACTGAAAGCATCCCCTATGGAACACCTAAGTTAACTTTGATTTTTGTAGATCAACCTTTTAAACAGAAGACTGTCAAGCCTAAGTCTGCAATCAAGACACTGGTTTATACAGCAAGTTTTCAGGTTTCATGCATCTGCTTCATCAGAAGTGCTAACTACACTGAAAGAAGCCATCAGCTACACAGAGATTAAGTTTGCAAAAGATTTAGCTTTATAATGTCTCTGAAGTAGCATTTTTTTCAGTGACAGTTTCTGCAAATTACATCAGGATTACTCAGTTAAACTATTTTTCTGGTTTTAACAGATCTTTGCCTTACTAGATGAAGACTTCACTGTAGTGGTCTTGATCTTGACAGCACAGGTAGAAGTATGTGTGGTAGAAAAAAAAATAAATCTTATAAAGGAATCAGTAACATAGTCAGAGTAACTGTGCGTACACAACTGAAAGCATTAAAAAGCCATTGCAGGGAAAGTCTGAGCACAGTATTTCAATGAGATAGTTTTTAAAATTCAGACTTCTGTAGGAGGTTCAATATTAGGATGTTAAAGAGGTGACTAAGAATAAATTCTGGAGTTTTAAAAATCAAACAACTGCATCCATACGAACGAAAACAAGCATTTAGAATCAGGCCATGAGTTATCTATTATAAAAAAGTACTGAATCTTCCTACCATCAAATGGAAGTTGATTAAATAACTTCATGCATAACTGTAGTTGAAGCAACGTTGTGCTTACAGTTTAGAGTTCCACAAATAACACAGGCAGCAACCTCCAAAGGCTTTTGCTGCATCAAAAGTTAATTAAAACTGTAATGCACACAAACATATTTCGTTTCTATGAAAGGATTACCATTCTTTGCATCATTTTTGTACCCTTAACTTTTGTCCGCAGATGTTCTTAGCCATACTATGAAAATATAAAGAAATAAAAGCAATCCATCATTGGGAGAGTTAAATAGCACCTTTACTTTTATATGAGATGGGAGATTCACAGAATACTCCTTTTTCATTTTAAGGTGGAATTATATAAATTTGGCAACATCTAATAACTATCAAAGTATTGTATTAAAAGCAATATCGTTTGCCTTACAATTAATATGAATAAAGTAGGTTTTTATGAACAGGGGTTTATGTTGCTTTGATAAATATATAATAAAAATCAAAACACAATCTATTTTTTACTGAAATCTCCTTTCCCATTTTTTCTCTCCATTCCTGCAAAACAGAGACCCTGCTCTCCACCCAGATCTCCAACTATTCACCTCACATCATTCCTGGCCAATTTCTTACAGGGAAAGCTGAGGACAAAGAGGAAAATTTAAAAAAGGAGGGATGGCAGCTTTGAAAACATTTTATTTTACAAATAAAAGCTGAACAGTATCTAGAAAAAGTTTTACACAATCCGTCTGCTCCCAAAAACATCTATGACTGAAAAAAAACCTAAAAATCACTCAGCGAAAACTAAAAAGCACAGTGCATCTGTGATACAATCAGGCTAATAAGAAAAGTTTTAGATGTAATGTCCAAAGAGGCAAAAAAATAAGATACTTTCTCAAAGATGTTTCCAATTTTGTTCTGAATCTGAGTGAGCAAATCAAGACTACTAATACACACTGTCTGTGCACATTATTCCTTACTACACACAGCATTTTGCAATTTATTTCAAAGCCTCTATTATAAACAAAAAAATACTGCTTTTGTTAACCCACTCCATACCGGTACGGTAAAGGCTTGTATTACACAATCAAAGTTACAGTATGTTAAGTATATATATAAAAAAAATATTATACACACATGCACACATATGACATTAAGTATTTAAATCTTACATATGCATCAAATTTATGTTTCATTTGAAAACTAAGTGTTAACATTAACTGGTGAATAAAGTTATTTATAGTCTCCCCAAAAGTCTAAGACTGTTCTATTTCTCTTAAACCCTGAAACGACAAGAAACAATTAATGGAAGCGCAATCAAAACCTCCCAATTCTCACAGATCATTCTGTTACGCAACATCCACATAAAATCCTAGCAATACCAGTATTCAAAAGCATCACGTAAGACTGCAGAACACAGCTAGTTATGATATCCAAATGACATATTTTGCCCCAAATATAAAAGAAACATAATTGCCCCTAATTTGCATTACATAAAGCTGCCAAGTAGTTTTGAAGGCATGTAAAGCAAGGCAGACATGATTTAAGATTTGCAAAGGAATCCCCAGACTAACACGTCTGTGACAGCCAATTACAGTAAAAAACACAACCCCAACAAGCAGTCTGCTACTAGACCTTAGGAAAGGTAAAGTTTCTTACAATGAGTTACAGATTCACAAGTATAAGGAGACAAGGAGAAAAAGTAAAACAGAAGGAATCCAGCCACCCAGCAAATATGAAGCAGACCCAAGATCGTGATACAATCCAAAGATGTAAATTATTGTAAATCATCACTGTTGTTCAGAATTTCACACAGCCACTTGTGCCAATTTTGCTCACTTTTCCACAGACACAATAATGAAGTAGGGAGAGAGAATGGGAAGGGAGAAGAAAAAAAAAGAAAGATAAAGAAAGGGGAGGAAGAAAAAAAAAAAAAAAAAAAAAGGAGGGGGAAGAAGAGTGGGGGGAACCTGAACTGAGAGTACAAATAAAGTTCTGCTGTCCATATGCTTTAACTGTACAGAAGTTTGGGCTCTTACAGCATTTTGTACTCTCTCCAAAGCCTCATGAGTCACAAAAATTAAAAAGCTATATCCTTCTGGATGCCAGGAAGGGCCTTACCACGGGCCTTTTGTCAAAATATAAGGAGAAGAAAAAAAAAGAAAAAAAAAAAAAGGAATTTGAAAAAAAAAAAAAAAAGAAAGAAAAGAGAAAAAAAAAAGGAGAGAGAAAGAAAAAGCCACAGTGTAGGCAGTCCTACTTGGAGTCCTCTGATGTCACAGCCACATGACTTGCTCGCTCCAGTAACAGTGCTTGCAAAAAAAAGGAGTTTTAAAGCTTTTGCTTTTTTGGATTGTGTGAATGCTTCATTCGCCTCACAAACAACCACAGAACCACAAGTGCGGTGCAAACTTTCTCCAGGAGGACAGCAAAGAAGTCTCTGGTTTTTAAATGGTTAATCTCCGCAGGTCACTACCAGCCACTGAGACCAACAGAGTCAGTAAGTGCTCTCTAACCACAGTCTATGCAGTAATAGTAGGTCCTTCAAATATTTGCTCATTCTCTTTTTTTTTTTGTTTTGTTTCCTTGCTTTTCACATGTTACCAGTGCTACACAGTTTTTTGACAGGGAAAAAGCCAACTATAGAGTCTATGCAATCCAGGAACCCTGTAAAACTAAAACAAGGTTTGGCTATGGTTTGTGTTTTCAGTTTGAGGATCCAAGAAGTATTTACACCAGAAGGTGAAAGCTCTGCGTGAACCGAGAGGGACTATGGCATCAAACAGCCTGTTCAGTTCAGTGACACCATGTCAGCAAAACTTCTTTTGGGGTAAGTACTGCAATATTTGAGCTTCTGTTTTCCGTTGTCGGGAGTTGTCTTAGTTTTACAAATGCTGGTTACAGTTACCTAAGCAAAAGCTTGTTGAATGGGATGTTAGGGTGTTAAAAATAGCATACCTGGTTGGGGGGTGGGGAGGGCCAGGGGAAAGTCACCCTAAAGAACTTCTGCAGATTTATAAACAAATTTGTTAGCTGAGAAGCTGAGCAAAATGAAGTCAGTGGCTTAGTCCTTAGTGTTTGACAGCAGGTGTGCTCAGCTGTCACCTGGGTCAGGGTGTAGCTGCACAAATTTGGATGAGTCTGATGGGATCGAGTATAACATTTAATACTACCTTAGGGAAAAGTAGTATTTAGTGAGTTAACAACAGCACGGAATATCTTAACAAGAACTCTCGTGTAAAGGGTAACACTTTTACATACAGTCACCATGACTGGTTAACGAAAGATACTGCAAGAGACTTCAATTACATGATTTAAGACTGTTTATTCTCTAAACCTGATGAAAAAGAGCATACAGGGCAATTCTGGGTAGGATAGGCTGCTGTCACTGTTCCAGGCATCTTATTTTTAAGCATACATATCAGATGAAGTTCTCAGTGTAAATCTGCAGTTCTCTAGTCTTTTGTTACCCCCAGTTCACAGCAGAGCATGTTTGATAATACATCCATTTGTAAAAGCACATTCTTCTCATTACACTTACTATGATCAAGGCAAAACATTAATGCATAAAAATACTAAGCAATGAAATAAATTTTAAAAAGCCACTTAACATCCTGATGACTTTGAGCTTTAACTGAAAATAGGATTTTAAAAACTGCGTCTAATAGCACTGTCAAATATGCACTTCAAAATTCTGAGCAGTTAACACAAACTTCTTTAAGAAATCATGTATGTATATTGGGGTATTTATATGCACTGCATATATATACATGCACATAGGAATCAAAAATATGCTATAAAATTGCACCTCTTATCATTGCATCCTTTGAAAAGCTTCTTCCTATCGGATAGTCTTAAAATCATTACAGAGCACCTCACTCACAGAATATTAAATAAAACTGAATATGACTGATTTATCTGCAAGGAAAATAAAGTTATATTTTAAATCATGTTGGATCATGATGCATTCTAGTCACACTTGACAAGCAGTAAGCAGCAAATTCAAAATATTTTTCAAAGCATCTTTTACTGAGACAGATCAGGGAAACTAACTGAAAACTGAGAGATCAAGAAAAAAAGAAATTCTGAAAACTTACAAGATTTTCTTAATGGTGTCCATCATGTTGAAACTATGTTGGGATTGTAGCTAAACCTACTACTATTCCTCCCCTGCCCCCCTTCTAAGAAAAACAACAATGCTAGGACCATTTTCAGTATATACATCCTGATTAAGTTTGTATTGTAATGAACTGATCACTGGAGTTCCTTTCACCCCTCCTACTTCACACGCTTTGACTGGCTCCTAGTTAAGCACATGAATAAGCTGTAAGACCGAGTGTAGGAAAAGCTGTGAAAATGAAGAATAGCTTCTTCCAACAGAGAGACCAGTTTAATTTATGATCTGTAGATAGCAGAACAGATAAACCTGTGGCTGGTCATGTAGCTATAATGCACCAAACGCTGAGCTGAAATGCTCACACAAAACTGGTAAGCAGCTTTTCTACTGAAACTGCTGTCTTAATGAAGCACAGCAGAAGCGTAGCCAGACCACATTATCCCAGTGTTTACAACAGGAAATACAGTTTACATGTATAGGGACTTTCTTTTGCTTTTACTTCCAAAAGAGATTAGAAGAAATTTAGTTGGCTAAAATTATCAAAACACAGAGTGCTGACTGCTTAATTCATCTACTTCTGATCATTCCTAAAGCGAGTGAGAAGTCCTGTAACGTGAATAGTCCCTTTCCCCAAACTTCACGAAATAGAGTCGGGTACACAAATTTCAGTTTGGACAAAAAACAAAACGGATGCAAGGAACTACAAAAACTTCATCAACTCTATCAATGTGTAAGCAGTACATCTTAAGCTAAACACAAAACTAAAAGAAAAAAAACCCTCCACTTTTATAAAAAGAGGACAGGAGTATATTTCAAACAGAACAGAAGCCAGAAGACACAAGTTGCTCACGAATTTGCCGTTTCCTACCAATGGCACAGCAGCACGTCAGAACACACGATCGAGTCTTCCTTTCTGTCCTGTCTGTATCTCCTGCTATTCCCATCTCCACCTTACTCCTTCCAGGACTATTGAATTTAATTATGTTCCTCTTCAATAATTAGCAGATAAAATAGACTGACAAGTAATAACAGGGCAGGAAAACAGCACCCCGTTGATTAACTCGCACGGCTGCTCATCTATGCCATTAACCGTGTTTCTGACAATTCTTATTTTGCTTATTTTTGTATATATGGTTTTGATTTTGTATGAAAAGGAGAACGAGAGTAGTGCAGAGGAAGGATCCTTCCCTAATTAATGCAAACATATATATTCCTCTAAAATTTAGTATATTTGGATTAATTAGATAGTCTGCCTCATATCCAGAGTATTTCTACCTTATGCTGGTTATACACAGGTTTTGACTTCTTTCTAAATACAAGTACATTCATTTCAACCAGCAAAGGGTATTATATTCACATCTATATCATTTGAAGAAAGAAAAAAAAAAAAGCAAGCTCAAAATAAATGCTATGCAAAAAACCAAGTATATTTATTTTATATATGTA
>WTSP01015530.1:0-35330 GCA_025331215.1 Actenoides lindsayi | reverse complement strand
AATCATTGAGGAAAAAAAAAAAAACACAATACAGTCAACAAAAAAAAAAAAAAAAAAAAAAAAAAAAAAAGAAAATCCAATTAATTTAGCATCAAATGGGAAGAAATATATCTTCTACAGCACAAATCATTTTCATACTGTAGCAAGAACAGTTTCTTCCTACTGCAACGCTGTGTATTGCATATGCAAACATTAGAAAAAACTTATTTCTACAGAATTTCAGGAAGAGGATCTAAAATCATCATCTGTTATTCTGTATAGCAATTAATTCAGTCATGGCCTTGTAATAGCTTGGGGTTCTAAGCTCATTAAAGTAACATTTTAATATTACCTTTAAAAGCAAAAGCAAAATCTTAATTACAGTTGAGCCATCTATATGTGAATTAATACATCTTAAAATAAATGAAGAGAGGTTGTCCAGAGAGAAAGGTAAATGATTCTAATACTCATTAGGTACAAAATACAGGCTTGAAAAAGCCTAACCGTATTACTTTTAATTATAATATTAATTTACTAACTAATTTCAAGGCACATGTGTAATGCACATGTGTAAAATCCATTTGATGGAGCCAGCTTACACATACACACACACGAGTTGGAATGTTCCAATTCTGATCAAAGATGTATGTAGCCGGATGTGTGGTTAATTCACTGATCAAATTTTCACAACTGAAAAACATCTTGAAACACACAGTCCTAGTTACCAGCAGTGCATGCTTTTTACTTGATCATCAGAATTGCCCTTCATCGTTTTACATTTATAGGATATATCTAAAAAATAATAGATCCTCTTTCTTTAAAGGAAAAAAAAAAAAAAAGACAGAAAGAAAAAAAGAAAGAAAAATATAAAAAGACAGTAGTTTTCAGTTCTTCAGTTCTTCTTTCAGTTCTTAAGGCATTCTTAAAGGGCACAGTAAGACCGAGTGAAATAAATATAAAATACCCATACGATCTGAACCCTAATCTTAGTGACATGTTCTTACAGTAAGCTCGTGCTCCATAAAACCTATATAAAAATGTCAGGAGCGTAGATGCATAGCACATGCAAGCAATGTAAGACAAATCTGCCCTGTAACAATAATATACAATAGCTCCTCAATGTGCATGACAGATTTTAAAATGCACTAAATCTATAAAATCGTCTACTGTCAGACTTCAACACTGGCTACTGAATCAACCAGATGTATTGAATAAACACTACTTAATAGCTACTAAATTTTATCAGCTTTCTATAAAGTTAGAAGATTTTCAACTAACACTTGTTTGAAGTCTTCTACTATCACATTTAATAATCTTACTTTCCCACCAAACTGGCTAGATATAGTAAATACATATCATATAATGGCTATTCCACTTGATCAGATATGCATAAAATAAGAATAATTTAAACAAACAAATAAAGATACAGAGATGGGCAACAATTTTACTAGGCTCAACACTGCTTTAAAAGTTGTCTCTTGTTTTCTTCTTTACATACCTGGTTGTTATCAATTACTGATGTGTCTTCACCCCTTCTTGCTGCAAAACTTCCATTAAAACTTACAGCACACACAGCACAATATTTGAAACCTATATAGATAAAAATATTCTTATTTTTTCAGTAGCCCAGAAAATCTGAAGGTTTTTTTAGGCTGACGAGATCTTCATAGAAACACAGAACGACTGCAGACAGTAAGAAGCCTTTAGTAAGCCTTTTTGCTGCACCATAATAATCTGATCCAGAAATTCAAGGGTACCTTAAACAACGGGCTACCTGTTCTAGCCATGCTTAGGAATGTGGCCAAATCATTTTTATTGATTTAACCTTTATAGGAATGCTACATATCCTCAGAGCAAAACATTTCTAATGCATTTATAATATGATATACCTCTGAGAAGTTACGAAAAAGAAAAAAGAAAAAAAGAAATCTTATGACAGATAGGCTAGACCCCCTCAACTATTATGTTTTTTCTCATTTACTGATCGATAGACATTCGAGTGTTAGAGTATTTTCTGAGTTCGTATGTGTCTGTATTCACAGGATAAACTGAGAAACTGTAACACTTACAGAGGACAAGACTAATATCTGACCTGTCTTTAAGGAGTAAGAACTGGGGAACTGATAGCCAAAACTCTAAATACTCCTTTCATTCTAGAGTTACACATCAATCATGTTACCTGCAAACATATCAAGTTAAAACTTCCAGAATTTACAGTCTTTTTTTTGAATAAACTGAGCAGCATGGTAGTTATGTTCAGAGAGCTTACAGAAGGTGGTTTGTATATCTCACCAGAATTCTTAAAGAAGTACTTCTCAAATTCCCTCTTCCTCTGAAATCTATTTCATACATATTTCAAAACAGTAGTTCTTGATGCAAGATTTATATTCTATTATTTTGAAGCTCGGGTTCAAAAAAATAGCGTATTTTAGTATTTGTTGTTCTTTGGAATGTTACAAACCACACTTGAGCATTACCAGGAACCGCTTGTTTTTCAGAAAGTAAACTGTTCCGAGTTACTCCCCATGGTAAACTTCTTAACAGCATAAAGCAGAAGTGAATACAGTAACTGAAGAGGTAGTCAAACAAAAGCAAATATACTTATGTTACAAATTACATTAGTTATATTTCTTGTAAAGAAAATCAGAGGATGGGAGAGGTATTTGGTTTTGGTTTTTTATTTAAAAAAAAAAAACAAACTGAGAAAACCTGCTAATGAAAATTATTATTAATCCTAACAGCTACTAGCTTAATCCTAATAGCTACTAGCATGAAATTCTAGTATGTTATTCTTCACAACAGAAAGAAGTGTAGCCAGTTCAGGTGGGCAATACACTGCAACACAGGCCACCTAAAACTTTTAGTAAGTTTTACATCTACATTTTGTCTGAAGACATCTAGAATCCACTGTTATTAAGGTCTCTTTCATCTACAGAGAAAGATGTAGCAGTCCTACAAAGAAAGAAAAATATTAGAACAATTAGTGAGATAAGTGCCTATCTTTAGAACAATTAATTAGCCAGGTAAGTGCCTATCTACACACATAAGTTAGACAAGTCAGTACATAAAGCAATGAACTCTAATCAGAATGCACAGCATATCAAAACATATCTATCTGCAAATTCTCACATACTTATTTTCCTTTCTTCAATAAAAGCTTGGCTTGTCTTTCAGAAAATACATCACTAATTTGTTTCTTCTTCCACTTTTTCCAAGAAATATGCTAAAGGTGAAGCCACACCCAAATATACAACATCCACATATAAAAATATCCCTTGACAGGAGCCTCACACTTTGCTGAACCAGATGAAACCAAGAACTTCATGAGACACGCAGCAGTGATTTTTCTAAGGACAGCCTAGTTCTACCTTCATTCGTGGTGCACATCAAGGATCTGACAAGATGAGTGCTCGCGTTTATGCAAACCCAGTTTGCTTTGCACTACAGTAGACTGAGAGCATTCAATCAGTTATCACGTGCAGACCAGAAACAGTATCCACGAATATATAATTAGTGACTCCAAACAAGATCCTAGAAAGATCACTGAAGCATATCAACCATCCTTACTTGATTTCAACTTAAATACTTGTAGAATAAAAGTTAGTGAAGCAAGAGGAAAACAAAACCACCTACAAATTTTAGAAATAGAATAAAAACAATAAAATAAAAAACAATTTTATATCTTCATTTGGACGATACATAGTTGAAAATCTTTGTAATGATCAGTCTGGTGCTGAGACCTATATCTATTTTTCACTGTTACATTACAGGCCAAAACTTCTGTTGGCCCTTGCTATTGCAGTGCACCTTAAGGAAGGACCTAGGTAATACTAAAAAGCAGTGGAATATGTTAGAAAGGCAGACTTTTACAGGCAGTGATGGGAAAAGGATCTAGTTTAAATGCAATTACACTAATAAAACTACTTTAAGTATCACACTTTTTATATAACATAATAGATACATTTGTACAAGAGGTTTTCACAGAATCACAGAATGTTAAGGGTTGGAAGGGACCTCCAAAGATCATCAAGTCCAGCCACCCTGCCAGAGCAGGGCAGAAACTAGAGCAGAGCACTCAGAAATGCATCCAGACAGGTATTGAAAGTCTCCAGAGAAGGAGACCCCACAACCTCTCTGGGGAGTCTGTTCCAGTGCTCTGTCACCCTTACAGTAAAGTAATTCTTCCTCACGTTGAGGTGGAACTTCCTGTACTCGAGATTGAGTTTTATTAGCATAGTTATCCTGACAAACAGTAACATCTTTTGATGCTACAGAAAAGCTGCTCTGTGCTGGCATGAGAAAGATCAGATGGTGGAAAACTTAACTTCATGCTCTTAACCTGTAAACTCTTTCCTTTCCTGAGTATTAACAAGTGTCCTAGAAGGGCAGATCCACAGCCCTTCTAAGAACTCACTTCGGGAACCTTTTGCTCTATTCCCATGGAACAGAACATGTGCACGTTCCCCTTCAAGAGCACTGGCCTCTGTGGCAGCTCTTTGATTAAGCCTGTCTACACAGGTTTGCCACAGAAAAACTGCCTCCAGATTTTCAGTTCATACAGGTTTTATGTATACATACATATATATACACACACACATATATAGCCATACATATATGTCCATAAAAAAGCAACACACTTGACTAAAAGCCTGCATGTTATTAGAGGAGCAACTGTGGTACTTCAGGAACCCTAAAACTTGGTTTCAATGTTGGGAAAACCAAGGGGGCAGCAAGGTTGTGTTATAGGGACTCCAGCAGGAAAACTGTACAGCTAAGGAAAAGCTATCCTGACACGTGACTGGTGTCACACAACAGAGAGAAGCACCAAAAAAATGCCTGTCCTTGGTGACATACACAGAGGCTTATGGTGGTGGGAGCATAATGGGTCAGACAATGCACACATTTTAGCAACGTATAATTTGAGTTGTGTTTGTTTTGTGTTGTTTTCATGGCAATTCTGATAATGCTACCACATTTCCCAGTGGATTAATTTTTCGGTTTAATGATTCTCCCCACATTTTCTAATGGTGAGAGTAGCAGGAGAATGTCATTTCACAGTCAAATATTTTGACTCTGGCAAACTTTTCGTACTTGAATACGCACACCTGATACTACTGATCTCAGGTTTTGAAAGTAAGGAGTATAGGTCTGGATCCATTTTCAAATACCAGTTCTTGGCCATTGGTTTTCTCTTTCAAAAGTGTTTCTGAGCATCTTCACACTTTTCTACTACGCTGCTATCTCCCCTATTCCTGATAGAGCAGGGCATAGCTCTTCTTGAATGTATTATGATAATAAATCATATTCTTCTGCTTTCAAAAGTCAGCAAAAGAATACACCTACCTGACTAAAGGTTTTTCAACCGTCTTATTTTCACACTGTAATGGTTATCTGGTATGCCTTTTAAAGATCCTGGTCCCACTGCTGAAATCAGAGCCACCTGGAAATTCTAGACATCTTAACAAAAAAACCCACAATTGTATCCTTCATTTCTTTAGCAGGAATTTTGAAGATTATATTTTTGTCCTACATTTGTTCAGTGCCTACCCCAATAAAAATAGTGATCCACAGATATGACCCTTATATGACAGCATAAATCAATAACAATAGAACTTTTATAAACAGCATCACCAGTTCAGCCTTGCTGAGCATCTGTTTTAGCCCAAAGCTGAGTCCTTCAAGGTTAACTTATTTTGATGTATATTTGAGAAGACTGTTCTAAAAAAGAAAAAACAACTTAAAAAGGCGTGCCGATGACTCACATCATCAGGACTTGGTAATTTTGGTTCTTGCTGGAAAAGTGCTTAGCAAATATTGTCAGCAAAATGCTTCCATTTTCTTTGTGTAAGCATATTTTAAACCTGAAAATAGCAATGCTAACAATTGTGCCATCACCAAATATAGCTGTTCCCTGCTTTGGGTAGGATCCGGAAAGTATTTTCAACTAGAAAACTGGTTTGGGCTGCATAAAAAACCAAAACAAAACACAAACACCACCCAAAAAACAAGCAAACAAAACAAAAACAAAACAAACAAGCCCAACATCACCAATCAGAAAAATTCAAAGCATTTAAAAATCTCACTGACTGACTTGGTTGTGTCAACAGCACAATACATGATTTAAAGAGAGTCAATTATTGTGTTCTTTCTCAGCCAGATTCCCAAAAGCAGTTTACACCATACATAAAGTACCATCCAGCACCTGGTCCTTACAGACCTATGCTCTTTGCTAAAACCACTGCCACACCTGAGGTTCTGAACAAACTGAAATAGTCAAGCCACAAACACTTGCAGAGTAAGGGGGTAAAAGGAAACCAAAATGGACTCATTAAGAATAAAAAATTACATATCAACCTAACTGCTTAATTTCACAGAAGAACTTTATTAGTAAATATTGAGCAGCAGAATCAAAGCAACTTGGCTTCAGAAAATAACTGATGCTGCCTACATTTTATCCAAGGGAACTTGTAAACTCAGAAGAGACCCAGTGTTGCAGTACAGAGTGTTGTAAACTGTAGCTGATAACAGTGACTCCCTATAAAAATAGAAGATATTTGAAGAGTTCCACAGAGATATGCTGTGCTCAGTTTTGTTTAGGTTAATATACTCACCTGAGATGAGAGGAAAGGAACCATATGTACTGCAGTTCACTATGACATCAAGCTGGAGGATGCTCCAACATTTGAAGAGGTCAGAAGTCTTGATCAGTTAGAGAACGCCCCAAAGCAACAGGATTAAACAGGCAAGTGTGAAAATGTAGACTTAGAGAATCAGCTGTTCAAATAAAGGTGAATAACTTTCCCAAGAACTTCGAAGAAAACCAGTACATTAAGAAGTCAAACTAAACTGGTGGCAGGTATTCCACTCATTCTCACAGATGCTATCAGGCCTGCCATATAGAGAAAAAAGTAGGAGAGGGCTTCTGCATATCTCACTGATGAGAGGAGCTCATCAAAAAAACACTTTATTCTTTACTTTTATTTTCCTCCTGTTGGATACTACCTTTTAGGAGAAAAGGGGAAGAAAATTCCCAAACCACTGGTGGAAAATAAAACGTTAATAACAGTTTTAGAAATCATGATCAATGTGAAAAGGTCAGTCACTACAAAGTGAATGATGATCAACTCTTCCTCAGTTTTGTAGTGAAAGTCAAAAAGAAGCAAAGGAGGTGTAAGCAGACATTTTGAAAAACTTGGTAATTCCATGGATAAGTTGCAGCTATGCCATGCATGCCACAATAGGACTTGACAGCCTGGATTTTCTGGGCCTTTTAGGGCTGCAAACCTATCTACATTGTTTCTAAAGCCTGTTTGTGTCTTCACATATTGACTTTGTTTTAAAACAATTAGAAAGCTGATGAAATACATCCTCCACATCCAATCTATTTTCACATTTATATCCAGAGTCACTAACAATCATTGGTCCTACTCTCTCTACAGTCTTGTGCAACAAAAGAAGTCAGATTATCACAGTTACCCTTTGCCTAGAGAAACAGGAATATCAGAAAAGAAATAAAGAAATAATCCCATCAGTCTCCTTCACTAAAGGGTTTGGAGCAGATAAGACAGCTGGCTGTCAGGAAGGGTTTGGAAATATAGAATCCTTCCTCAGTGACCCAGATTGGAATAAGTGTATTCTTTAATTCCATTCCAGCAACATACCTCTTTTATTCAGTGACTGATAAGTAATAAGCATTGATAAAGATAAGGGCTTTGATAGGTAATCAGCTTCCACAAGAAAAGGTAGGATGGAAACCTGAAGGATGTGCTCAGGTGCTCACATTTATTCTTCTTTTGGTTATACTGTTCCTGAATGAAAAGGGAATGATTAACTTTCTATTAAGCATGTGTAGGTAGAGGTATGATAGAGAGTGTAAGGCAGTACAAGTTCACATCCCAGTTTACCTACGGGGAATTTGCATGCCCAAAACCTAGCAATAACTTGTACCAGAAAGTATCATGAGTCTCCATATCTCTATATTTCAGTGAAAGCTTTTATTTATAAGTAGGCCTTACTCAGCAAAACACTTAAGCACATGCACAACCATGTGTACCTCCTTCCCAGAGTCAATGCCAATATCCTGCTCATAATCTGAGCTCGTCCAAATAACCTGCTCAGCCTGTTCTCAATGTGTGAAGTACACAAGAAGTGTTTCTAGTTCCCTATAACTGAATTTGGTAAGTGATGCACAACTCATTTTTAATTTGCAATTACAACAAAAAAAGTTGGAATCACTTACAGATTCCCCCCCACCCTGATGAGAGTGATATTTAGATTTCTGCAAGATAAACAGACCTCACTGCAGAGTGGTGCTGTTCAGGTGCAGATAAATTTTAAAATTCCTGGGGAAAAAAAATGAAAAATTAAAAAAAAAGTGGTTTTCACTTATAGTAAAGGACTATCCCTTGCAAATTTTAACACAGTAGCACAGATTTCTGAAAACTCACAGTTTTGAAGCTTAATTGCTTTCTAGGTTTTCAATTCTAAGTAGATTTGAATTTAGTCTACCTTTCTTTGTCTTATAAATCAAGTGGATTACTTTAAGATAGAGGTCCTGACCAAGATTTAAGACATGACTCCAACTCTTAATCTGAGACCAATTACACCAAGCCCCAAAGTTAAGAAGATAACAATCACACAGATCCCTCTACCAGTAGTCTCAGAAGACCAGAACTGAGACATATTGACAAGGTGAAAGACTGCACCAATTTATCATTACCTCTTTGAGAAAGTATGCTTTGCCTTTCCACTTAGCAAAAAAATAAACATCACTTATATATGTTGTTGCATGAATTACAAGCAAGTATATCAGAAAAGCATCAGTAATTTAAATTCTAACTACAGTACTATGCACAAAAACTGAACTGCAGAGTTTTAAAGTGTGCTGACATTCACTCACTTCTTCAGTCTAAGAGACACTTCTTGAGGTTTGTTTGTTTGTTTAGGTTTAAAAGTCCCTGCAATAAACTTTTCTTCTGCTTTGGCTGTAAGAGGTGGACTGCTCTCTGAACGTCTCAATTGCATGAGCAATAGCTATGTTCTTACGATCAGCACTAAAGTATTCCCAGTATCTTTGCTTGCATGTACAAGAAAGGAGCCTTTCACCAATCACAGAAATAAGCACATGAATATTACCTCTTATGTAGTATTAAAGTAGCAGCAGCTGTTCTTCATGCTTTTATCACCCCACATTTAAAGCAACAGAAGACTACAAAAAAATAGCAGTGACAGCTATCATCAGCTGGGGAAGATGTTAGCTTCTCAGTTTAGTGCATGTGAATTGTTAGCGATACCAGCTACCAACACTTGTATTTAATAGTAGATGCTTATACAAGAAACATGTGGCACACGTGGAAAGCCACATGGCAAGCTTACATGGAGCAAATAGCGATACAAAAGAAAGTTTAATTCCTATTTTATTCGTATTGAATAAAACAACTATCTTCATCTTCAGTTGTGTTTGAACGGAGGAAATAGTGTTGCCAACAGGAAAAAAGGTCAGACATCCTTACACTTCACTATCTCGCCTACATCCATCAGGCTAGAGAAAGCTTTACTAAAACTAGTAAGGAGAAGACAAGTCTCCATCAACACTAAATGGTGTCTGGGAGCTTCTGTCCCATCAACACTAAATAGTGTCTGGGAGCTTCTGTCCCAGGCCTCAATTTTCAATTGCTAGTAGTAGGACTTCCCTGTTTCAAAAGGAACATAATGACAAATCAATTAACATCTTTCCCTCAAACCTTATGTTGCTACAGAGAGAAGTCTTTTTAAGAAAGAAATGCCTCATATAATAGTTCCTCAATCTGTTTTTAAGCCATTTTCAAAATTCTGGTCTACTGTTCTAGATTAATCTAAACATAAAAAACCCCAAAACTGGTGGCTTGGGCTTTTGATTTTTATCTGTCTAAAGAATTTAAAAGACAAATATTACCATCTTAACCCCAACTCTGGAAATATAACTTGACTTTGATCATTCAAACACTGCAGCACTTTTTGAAAAATAATTCTGTAATTCATTAGAAAGAACTCCTAGAGTTCCATCTCTCTGGTAAATTAATGGCTTATCTTTTCAGTCATCTGAACTATAGCAGGGCCCAATAGATAGAGAGTTGTCACTTTGAAGTCAGCACTGGGCATGTAACTAAAGCAGTATGTAAAGGGTCCTACCTGGGCAGGCAGAGTGGAAGATCCTGCCAGTGCAAACTCACAGGCAGAGCTTGTTTTAATACATTTCTTTCCCAAAAAAGACTCTCATTCTTGAAGGAATAAAACTGGCATTTAACAGAGAAACAGAGAATACAGAATTTGCCAGCTAGCTACAAAGCCTTTCTCTTCCAAGTCACCAGATATGCATCTAGCCCTGTTTAACATGGATTAAAGCTGGTTTAGTTCAGGAGATTTTCAGTATTCACTACATAGGTCAACTCACTCTCAATTTCAGTTCAGCAGGCATAAACAGACCTAGAAATACCTAGTCCAGGATCAACAGGATTTCTGTAACTCACATAATACAATTCAGACACAATCAGCATTTATACCTCTACAGTTTTTGAAGTCAATTTGTATACAGCAAAATTTAATTACAGTATTTGTATTACATGTTTCAGAGTTACATAAAATTTGATTCCCACAACGGATCTGTCCACTCTCAAAAGCTACAGTGGAGTTACTGGGACTTTAGTAGAAGCTTAGGAAGTTAAACAGAACACAACAGCATTTTTGGACATCAAAACCAAAGAAAAAGTCTATGGCCATTTCCATCTTCAAAAAGTTTACACTCCCTCCTAGCAGATAATACAGAGAAAACTGATTTCTCTTATAACAAAGCCTGTAATATGAAGTCGTGCAATTCTATGGTTCTCAGTTACAGTCTTTAGAAAGACAACGTATTAAAGTCTTAGTCAATCATTACCCCCTTATATCAGCACACCTCAACAAGAAATACTGCACAGCAATTCTTTATACTACCCAGCACACTAGAGTGAAATCCTCAGCACTGAGACTGTAAATCACAAGACAAAGTTATTGGGCAGCCTTTACACCTTATCACATTATTAGATTAAATACCACCATAGATGAGAGATCTGGCTGTAATGCATCTACCAATCATAGAGTTACACACTCAATTTAAAGTTATTAAGACAGGAAGAAAACACTAACTTCCTTAGGTAGCTTTTTTGAGGGGTGGAGGGATGTTAAGGAAACACGTTCTCACAGATCAACTTCTTCCTGCATGCTAATGTTTTTATTCCCACGTTTCCTCCTAGATAACTAAACAAACAATTTAATATTAACTGGAAGTCAGCAAAATATTATGATTGTATACAAGCCTATATACACACATGCATAGAAAGAAATAGAATTGATTTCAATTAAAACATTTTACTTCCACCCCACCTCCCCCTAAAATGAACCAGGAATAGAAGGGGATTTTTTCATCTTTTCCAATACTTTATCAAGTCTCCAGGTTTGCTGAAACTCGTTACTTAAAAACTCCTTCATAGCAATCTTCAGCACTGTAACAGTCATATAAAATAAATTCCACATTTAACAATAACACAAAATGTTTTACCATAATGAGAAGCAGGTCAGTAAAATAGTAATTAATGATTTTTGTGCAAGCCCTCAAAAAAATAAGACAGACATAATAGACAGTGGTTTGTTGCTTTGGTTTTGGTGGTTTGGGTTTTTTGGGGGGGAGGGGAGGAGGGGGATAACTTTAGATCCTGCTTTTTCAGGAAAATATGCAGAAGTACTCTGATGTCTACATTTTATAATACAGACTTGCAGTAGCTTTGTGGTTGAGCAGAAAAAGTAGTTGTAGGTATGGAGTCACATATTAAACTATATTGAAACATACCTTCCATGAGAACTATGTATTTTCTCCTCTTAATTTGGCTAGTGAAAGGGACTTTCCAGAAAATCAAAATTAAATATTTATTAAGTTTAGATACTGCTTAATATTAAGTTGTAGTCTACATTTAAAAGTTTTTCCAGAGTAATTACACTACCTTAGCTATATTGGAAAAAGCAGTTTACTACTGCAGGCTATAGCAGTTAAACAAAGTAGACCATAAAAAAGAAACATATTTTTCTCATATAGTTGTGGAGCAACTTGATCTAAGGTCTGAAGAAGGTAGGACCAAATGACCTCCAGAAGTCTCTTCTAACCTCTATTTTTCTATGATTCTATTCTATAGTATTATTAACTGGTGCAGAAATAGTGCCAAACTGTTGAGAATGAGTGTGTGTGAACCCATGGAAATGAAAACCCATATATTATGAGCACACAAAAAAGCCCAGGCTGATCCTTCAGGTTTTCAGTTTCCTACTAACAACTCAGAATATAAGAACTACACAACAACTAAAAAGTACAAGCTTGGTTTAGAGAGAAGCTACCTGATTTACAGAATTAACAGGAACCTCTTCTAATACAAAAATATAAACATCTTTAATAGGAAAAAATAGTTTGCCACAAAACTCATTATTTGTTTTCTCTGCCACTTCAAATGGCCAGTTACATTTATTTATACCTTGTGGAATTCAAATTTAGTCCTGTAAAGCTTTATTATTTTTTTTTCAGATTTTTTTTGCTCAGTGTTTACACACCAGATGTCTATGCTATCTTGCTGTACTTCACCAAAAGCATAAATAAGAGTAGACTTGGATTGGATACACTGAAGGCTTTACACACAGAGTCCAATATAGACTAATTCATAATGAAGCATTACTATAGTTTCAAAACGGAGAGTCACGCTTTTATTTCAGGACCAAAACATACTCCTTCAAGATACTTTATCCAAGTGACTCTGAATCATAGTTCAAGGAAAACAACAGGACTTCTGCTAGCAATCTAAAACTGGTACAAAATTAAATGAGCACTTAACACGTTGTCCTTTCCAGGGTCACGATTCAGTCTACTAAGGGTCTATAGTATTGCATCTTCCTTATCAGGGGGTCAGACTGTGTCATGGCTGTTGCCTTTTTAAGTAAGAAAAGACCCACTCATAAGCAAGCCAGTGCTTCTTCAGAAATACTAATTCAGTCTAGAAACGGAGGATGATTCAAAACCACAACTACTCAATTTTCTAAAAGGTTGTACAAATCATGTTGGGGGAAAGGGGAGAAAAACAATCTGAGCTAAAAATAAGTAACAAAGAAACATTATCATTCAGAGAAGGGTACATTAGGTCAGAAGCTGCTGCTTTTTAACACCATAAAGTGCTTATAGCTTTCTGTTCAAAAACTGAAGCAGAAGAAGAGTCACCAAATCATGAGAGCAATAAGCTGTTTGCTCAGCATTTTCTGTTAAAAAAAAAAAAAAAAAAAAAAAAAAAGAGAGAGAGAAGAAGAAGAAATAAAGAAAAAAGAAAAGAAAAACAAACCACAACCTTTAAGCACAAACTACATGTTCTGGATAGTGTTTTGTTAGGGTTTTTTTTAAGCTACAATGGCTCATCACTGCTAATGTATTAACAAACTAACAATATTATTTCACAGAATAAACTAACGCATGCCATTAGTCTACTCTCCTTGTCCTTTCCCTCAGTCAGCCACTAGTCTTACTGACATTTCTGCCACCTAGTTACATCACAACTGGTAAATTATTATTTACCATTTTTACTTTAGCCAAGCTAAAAGAAACAATGTTCATCTATGTCACAGGCACAGGAGGTGTGGAGGGGAGGAGAGGTTCCCTACTAATCACTGACAATGCCTTAGTGCATCATTACAGAAGGTGCTACAGAAACAAAAAGATCAAATGCTGGGATCAAAATCTGAGATTTAAAGTAAACAATAATAAAAAGAGACAGTGAGATTTAACATGTGGTATACTCTGTGTGTCACATATATCTATCAAAGTCAAATGGAAGAGTTAAGTAGTCATCTGATGGAAATTAAGAGTACAATAGTCATTTGCACATTTATTTATATTAAAAAAATTGATGGTGATACTTATTTATAAAGTGCTAAAAACTATGCAACAGGAGAAGTTATTTCATCTGTCATTATTTAGCTGGCTTATTGTAATTCCTAGAGCCAGTGTGGGATTTGAGAATAAACTAATCACCTTACAGACCAATTTAGGGAGAACGTCATAATCTAAATTACTATGTTGAACTCACAACGATAGAGAAAAACACAAACACATTTTTTTAACCACTAAGGGCTATCTTGTAATTCCAAAGAGACAGTCATGTACCAGGGCAGGCAGACTTCAGCATCAGTCCAGCACAAAACAAACAAACCAGTATTTCTCTCCAAAGCCACAGAGCAGATAGCTGAATGAACCAGAAATAGCACCTAGATGAGAAAGACTCTGAGTCAGCTACCTAGGACACAGTGCAATCTGCAATTTCCTTCTTCTGACTCTAGTCACTTACAGACATTCTAACTATAAATTTTCAATAAATTATCTGATGCAACTGGAAGTAATTCCGTGGGGTAGAGGACTTCACAAGAATGAAAAAGCCGACAGTAATTATCATATCCCTGCCGCTCCGTGTGATGAATAACGTTCTATAACAACACTGCATAGTGACACGTACAATCTGTACTGTCAAATTAAACGTGACTAAAACAAATAAACCAAGATTACAAGTTATGCAAGCAGCTGCAGTTTAAAGACTTCAGTGGTTAAGAACAGGCACATCTGCCAGTTATGGTCATAGCTGTAGCTAAACTGGATTTTCAGGTTCCGTCTGCTAGAACTAATGTATTACAATTTATTGCACTGGGGAAAAAAAAAAAAGTAGAAAATGCTGAAGTTGATTAACATACTAGTTCATAGCTTAATCAGCGTTTGGCTACACTGTGTCTTAAGTAGGACAAGTAATTTCTGAATTTTAAAATCTTTTACTTAGGTATTAGATAATACCTTAAAGCAACTTATCAAAACTTGAACCTAGAAAGTTTCAGGAATCTAAGTTCAGCATCCTGGAACCATGTATCTCCTATTCAAAACAAAATCTCAAATACAGGATATACTTGAGAAGTTAAATGTAACTCCAAACAAATTGAGTAGACCTATACGCACTGTAACCTTAGAGTGACTCTCATCATACTCATCACAACTGATTTCACCAAATGTTCACAAATTAACTGCAAAACCTACATTAACTTTGAACTGGCAGGAGAAAAATACAGCACAAGTAGAGCAGAAACACAAGATATACATAACCCAGACTAATGCTAAGCTTCTGTTAATTTTGTTTATAGTAAAAACAGTTACCCAGATTAATCTCTCTAGTCTTTCCTCCTGCAAACATCCTTCACGTGTTTGTTTTGCAAGATTTCTGAGGATGAACGTCATTTTGAAATTAGTTGAAGGAATGTTCCTTCATAAGCCTGTAAAGAGACTCAGCAATTTATTTGCTCTATGTAAAAGACTGCCCAAATACTACTCTGTTATTTAAGGTCCCCCATCACCTTTTGCCTCCTTCATAAGTAAGGGCAGGATACTCAACAACAACAAGGCACAAAACACAACACACAAAACAAAAGAGAGAGCAGCAAGAGATAAACCAAGTGTGTTTCAGACATACTTGACACTAGTAAGGTCAAAGTCTTTCAAGTGAACTCTGCTGCTAAAAGGTAAAGTAAAACTGCAGTATTACAAAATGGAAGTCTAAAATAACTACACTTTAAAATGCGGTAGAGAAACGTGGCAGGCTGAAACAATGAATTTTCAAATAGCTTTTTAAAAACTCACTCCATTTTCAGCTCTTGCATCTTTTATTACCAGTTGTGCAAAGCCTATCAGGCCTCCTCAGCAAAATCCTGTTGCACTAAGCACTTAAAGGCAGAGTCTCTTCTGTGCACAAAGCTTAAAAATATCACATCAGCAGCAGAAAGAGCTGTAGTAATTTCTCTCCTTAATGAACATCCTTCCTGTACTCCATCCTACTTAGAAAACTAGGACCAGAACTAAGTTTTCCTTTTATATCTCATACCACTCTTGTCTGATGTATTTAATGAGGTAAAGGAAAAAGCAACACACAATCTGATAAACAAGTACCACATCTGCTGCCACTGCCCTTCGGTTGTCTCTCTACTGAAGGCAAGGAAAAAAGGTCTTCTATGGGTCTTTGCAAAGAAGGATTTCAGCTCAGAAGGCTAAACCAGTTATTTTTGAACAATGCAATCTCAGCAGAATTCTGGGTTCAAATATGGTAAACAAGTATGGGACAGAATAGAGAAATTCTTTACAATCCCAAATTACAGTTTGGTTAACCAAAGCACTCCGTCAGCTGGGTCATTACTGCTGTTTTCTTCCACTATCATTCCAAATGAACTATCCAAAGTCAGATGATTTTTCTGATCAACTTCAAAGCACAGAGGGATAAGCATACAACCAACTGAAGCCATAAGGTAACAGTCATTATAGGGTTATGAGAGTACTACCATATATCATGATACAGCAAGATGAATTGTTATTAATATTCAACTCAAGCAGATGCTCATTGTGTGTCATTAAATTATGGACCGCTTTCTTAAAACCAATCCTCCAGACTGTTTATTCAGCATAGCTTCCTAGTCACTATAATCATTTGCTTGTTTCAAGTAGAATCAGAATCTGTATGTGCTGTGCATTCCAAGAAACCTAAGACATATGGAGGCCAACCCTTTAAAAACTCTCCTCTTTGTGAGGAAGAGCTGAAACTGGAAGAGGGGAATGGCAGCTCTCATATTTACACTTAAATCTGCCTCACAAGAGTGGGTCAAGCCTATACATTTGGGTGCAAGAAAAAAAAAAAAAAAAAAGAAAAAGAAAAATCACAGAAACAAAATAATCAAGGTCATGGTTTAACAACTGCAAACTGGACTTACCAGCACCAAAATCTGCTCTAGATGCAGACATCCCTGCTCACTGGAGAGGGGCTGGACTAGGTGACCTTTAAAGGTCCCTTCCAACCCAAACCATTCTATGATTCTAAAACACATTGTCGCAAAGATGTGAAATACCTCATTTGTGTTTTGAGGACTAGGATAACAAACTTAGATGTTTATCAAAAAACAAGTAGCAGGCTGACTGTAACAGCTAAAAAGAATGACAAAGGTTTTGGACAAGAGCTAGAAATCAGGCAAAATATATTTTAAAAGTTATCAGTAAATCATATAAAACAACACTTTAGGTAAAATATTCAACACTAAATCATGTTTTACAAACCATACATGATGCATATATTTTTCTTTTTTCAGTAAGCATGTAATCTGAATGACTCAGATTATAATTATTCTGATATTCAAACCTGGATTATCACACAAACACAAGTCAATCTGGCAAAGCACCGCTGTACGAATCACAACATTTCTTTAATGTTACATATGGTATGTATTTAGCAATGAGCAATAAGGTGACTCAAGTACCAATAAGAAAATACTATTTTAGCATATATAAGAAATGTTAATATCAAACAGAATTTACATTGCTGTATTGGAAAACAAATTTAACATCTGGCACTATGAATTTTCCAGGGTATTTTGTGCTGAACTGTAATCCAACTCAGGTCAGCAGGTGTTATCCAAACACATCAGTGGGAGAAGAGACTAGTTCAGAGATCATACTTTTGATAATTTGTTTCACATTCAAAAATTTAGAATGTTATTCCTTAAAAATGTTATCTCAGAAAGGATGATAAATTCTACATAAGTAAAAGAACCCTTAAAAAATAGTTTGATTGACAAGGTTGCAACAAACAAGAAAAAAACCAAAACAGATTTTAAAAGATCAACCTAGACACTACACAAGTGACCAGAGGTCTAGAACCACTCTCAACTGGACAGTTTGAACAATTATTGATTAGTTTAAATAGTCAAATATTATTTAAAATATTACAACGGGAATCATCATGAAAGTTGGCTCCATTACACAGTGAAGCATAAGAAACTATTACTGAAAGAGTACTTAACTGAAAGCCTTCATGTTCAGCAACACAGATGTTATTCTCCCTAACATTCCATTTTATTATATACCCAGAAGTGTTTTGATGCAAAAGTAAAAAAGGAAATAAAAAACAGAAGACACAGATCATTGTATTAAGATCAACAGGGAAGTCTTCCATCTGTTTTAGTTTCTTATACTCTGCATACACACACACATACATCTATTTTCACATCTCTTTCTCTTGTGGCAATTTGTGCAGCACAGTCAGTAGCACTAGAAAGATCAAAAATACCAGGTTAATCTTAGTAAGATGAAACAACACAAGGAATACAGAGACGAAGCCTAACTCATTCCCCACCATGCCAACAGGCAATATGGGCCATGCCCCAGCAGAACTGGTAGTCAGTAGTTAACAGCTTTATGAATTTCTGAACACATTTTATCTTGGTTTTCTCAGTTTTTTATTCTAACAAATGGTAAGAGAGAAAATAAAAAAAAAATAAAAAAAGTAAACAGTAGGGAGATAGAGCTTTGTATCATCTATTGCTTCTGAATAACTACCTGTAATTGTGATGCTTAGAAGCTGAAAATTATCAAAAGAATAGAAATGTGATTGAGTTTTCTTTAGAGCACTACAACTTCTCCCCTAACAGCAATGCCACAGATCCACAAAGTCAGTCAAAGCAAGTTTTTAACTTTATTTTTCAACTACTGCAGCCAGCAATAACCATAAATAAATGCAAGTGGTTTTTTCCACGCTCTGATAAATCTCAGCTGAAACAAAGAATTTGTTCAAATTTGCCTTTTAGCATAAACTACCCAAAGAAACTTTTTTTTTGTCACCAGAATTAGAGAGTTGTAAGCATCTGATAAAGCAACTTCAATAATGGAATGCAACTTTCTCTTTTGTATTCTCTTCTATGTATTGCCTACCCATACCCTTCTACATAGAAATGTTTAAGGTGTTGCTAGTGAGTTACAGCATTCACCATCCCTACAGCTCTTAATGTATTTCCAAACATACACATGTATATATAGAAAAACACAACTACATCATGACCTCTTCACCTGATGTAGCTGTTGTGAAATTTAGGAAAGACCTTCTCTGCAGTTTTTTTTAGATATTGAATGCATTCAGATAGGAAATTTCATCTCCAAAATGATTCTCCACCACTTTCCCAAACTGAACACCAAGTTTGGATTGTTCTTATTACCAAACTTCTTGTCCTACATTCACCATACCTGTGCTCAGTATTAACTGCTTATTCTACCACTGTTTGCTGAAGAAAGAGACACTGAACAAACAGAACTGTCATTAGATTGGTTATGTATGTTATCATATGTAATCTTTATCTTAATGAAATGCATTAATTCAACAGAACAAAACCACCAATGTGTTAACGAAACTGAAGTCTTTAGCTTAGTGTTTCTGTACTTGATTCTTGTAATATAGAGATGAACAATGACACAAAATGCACATACACACCAGCCCTTAAAAATGGAAAAGTAAAAGACAGGAGAAAAAAATTATGAATATTGAGAAAGCATTCAAATACTTCAGTAAAAGGAATCCCATGAATATGCCTAGAATTGGGCAGATGTGTCCAAGGACCCTTAATGTAATAACGAAGTAGCCTTAATTCTTATCAGGTCTCTCCCATGATTTGCTACATGTTAAAAGAAAAAACAGATTATAAACAATACATTTAAAAGTTTCGTATTACCTTTTTATTTATAAGATCTCTATTGCACACTAACATAACATTGGAGTATATTAGAGATAGGCAAGAGCTACAAGCTGGAGAAAGTTGAAATAAGAACTGCACTTGAAATAACTGAACTGACTTTCACTGTCTGGAAAGAAACAATAAATTAGCAGCAATACTAAAATTTGATATGAGACCAATGGATACTATTATTTTAATACTAACTAGAGGAAATAAAATTAATACAGACTCACAGAATGGTAGGGGTTGGAAAGCACCTCTGAAGATCATCTAGTCCAGAATAACCAGGAAGTCTTGCATAAACCCAATAAAAACACTGTTTTCTCCCCTACCTCCACCATTAACTTTATTTTTATAACCTTGCAATATCAAATTTTGATATTTGGTATGAAGCCTACCCTTACAGCTACTTAAAAAAAAAAAAAAATCCATTTATATTATATATATTCAAGTTACATACAAAGGGTGGGGGGGAAAAAGCAGCTCTTAATGCACTTAATTCAGAATGTTACCAGACACAAATCTGGGCATTGTGGCCGAGTATAGTTAGGTCTCTTAATTCAGTTTAAGTAATGTATTAACAAGATGATGAGCCATGTTGCCAGAAGCCTGAAAAATAAATATGGTCACCCATTTACTTGAACTGTCTTTTTATAAAATTTTGCTATCAGAAAAGCATCTGCTTTAAGCCAATACTTCAGTTTTTCTTCCTACAGCTGTGTCCTCACAGCTACTTCCCAGCACATCATATCAATTCCAGTAACTTCAGGAAGGCTTTAAGTGGCCCATCTCTGCATCCACCCTGATGCTTTTCAAGGTATGGGCTTCAGCCCATAGGAACAACAAAAATATATCAATTCCTCACATATTTGCATTTTGCTCTGAAATAAAGCTAAAAGCATCTTCAAACAGCTTACATTAGTGTGGTAAAAGAGCCAACCATACCAATGATGCTATGTGTTGATGCACAAAAGAATGCAGCAGACAAGACAGTCTCATATTAATTTTAAATTCATGTATATATTTGCCATTAGAAAAATTTTACTCACGTGATTTTTAAAAAGTATTCTGTTGATAACTTAAACTAATCTTCAGAGCCTCCATTCCCTCTGTATATGAGTTTTCACAAGGGAAAAATGCCACACCGAACTGATAAAATCAGCTTCTCAATTAGCTTCAGATCAGAGTAATTTAGTATTTTAGTAATTAATTAAAATGGCTCAGAAAGATCAAGATATTTTACTGAGGGGCAAAAAAACCCAAAACCAAACCCTCCCTCTTTATCTATCTGCAAACTGCCCAACAGAAGTGTTTAGAACATCACAGTTCCCAGAAATTTGCTCTGTAAGTAGCGCTTATATTACAAAATAGATGATCTCAACCAAACTATGAATTTTAACAACTACTGTGAAATCATCATGGTTGTGATCCTACTAGGCAGAACTATAATTTAAATACAACTGACCTAGGGTTAGCAGTTAGTCTGGAAACAGGTTGGAGATCAGCCAAATGCAGCTGCATAAACCAAACCTCAGCAAAATGCACCAGACGTGCTGAAAACTTTTTTTTTTAAATTATTAACACCTACTGCTGCAAGTTCTATGGTAGCATAATAAAAATATCCACATACAACTAAAGGATGTGGGAGGCAAAGCAAAAGCTACATAGAATTATGCTCTTTTAAAACACTATAAGGTAAATATCAAATAATGTCAAGGTTTATTCATGTAAAAAGTGGCGCAGAGCAAACTGACATCTTTGGGTGACCTGTGACAGTCTGACACTTTTATTTAACTCTGTATTCCTCTAAAGGTAATCAGCATATCATATACCATCACCAGTTATACTTAAGTCAATGTAAGTTGTTCATTATTATATTAAGTTAAATTATTATATTAAACTTAAGTTATTCTCAATACTATTTACACAGCATACAGAACACTTTTTTACCTGACAAACATGAAAAATTCTTCAAATCCAAGTACATATTTTACATATTCTTAATGGAAAACCAGGATTATTTTATTTAAAAAAAATATATATATACACACTATGAAAAACTTCTATGTATTTCAAGACTGCTTTTCTGAGGTATTTTATGATTTCCTTTCAAGACTTCTATACATTTCCTGCCTCCTCAAATAAATCAGAAAAGTATTTGTGAGTTTATCATAAGAACACAATTCTGCAAAAGGATTCATCCCATTCTTTAATGCTTTTGTTCAAAAATAGGTGTAGCATATGTCATAGACATAGTATGTGAATAACCTCCTCACCTTAAATGGGATTACACACAGGCTTAACATTATACAAATGTAAACATTCCAGGGAGCTGAACCCTGATGCAACACTTAAGTACTGCAAATAAGCTAATCAAAGATACCACCTTTAGACTGAGACACTTTTACCCACAGACTTCCAAACTGGTTGGTTATAACAGGATGTGATAGTCTCCTTCCTTCTGCCCTTTAAGTCCCTAAAATCCATTAGTCCATTTTTTAACATCAGTACAAACTACCAAATGCCATTTTGGATGAGCACCCGATGTCCCTGTACAACTTAGTTCTCACAAGTTCATCTTCCTGACGCATACATTTCTTGTTGAGAAAGGCAGGATGAGTTGAAGTTCCTCTTCATATTACTCCACATGGATGACAAGCCATAAGGAACAGGTGATCCTACTCAATTTCACAAACTAAGCAGCAATAATCTCTATTTTCTTTAAGAAAGCTGTTACGTTTTTTGCACTGTAATGCTCCAGCCTTTACTGTTTCCCAGGATCCTAAGATGTCAGCATGGACTTGTTATAAATTGCTTAAATAGGAGAATCTGTAGCTTCCTAAACTATGTAGTTTAGAAAAAAATGTCAGCTCCTGTCAGAGCCTGGAAAATTCTCTTAAAGAGGTAACTCTTTTTCTTTTGGCAATCCTGGCCAAAAGAAACAGCTGTCCTTTTTTTTCTCCACATGGTTCATCCCTGGCACTTTATAACTTCAAAAGTTTCTTTTTTTCCCCTAGAAAACAATAAAAATGTAACTTTCAATGTGCTCATTACATTCAAGGAATTTCTTCAGCTCCTACTAGTTTAATGAAACTGTGAAAACTGTTACTCTAAAGCTCAGAAGATCTGTTTGCATAGCTTTCAAAGTGTAACTGCACCAGTTCTGAGCAAAAGGAAAATATCTATTCCTTCCATTTATATGGCCAACAATAACCTCTAGATTCTGACAGAATCATGTGTATACTGGCGGGGAAGGTAGTTTCAAAATACTTTATCAGGAAGTCCACAATTAAATAACATGCAGGCTCTCCAGATACTGATCCAAATTGATGCACAGGCTTCTTTGACTCCAAACTTCACGGCTGCTCTTTTGTTTTTTAAATACAGTTACAATTATTTTCTCCACCAAGAACACCACTTACATTTTCCAGTGTAGGTGACTATAATAGATGTGAACAATAACTGAACAAAATTCTCTTGAAGGAGAGAACTAGTATTTATTTTTCTATCTGAAAAGAACTCACTACAGTGAACCACTTGGTTACTAGCAAAGTACTCACTGACTTTAGAAGATTCAACACACAGGGAACCATTCATTATCCCATTTACATTATACTGAAAAACACTCCAGTGAAATGTATCCCATGCTCCAATTAATCTAGTGGTCTCTTAAGGATGTTTAACTGAAAACAAATTATATCTTCTACTTTTGGACAGGGAATTCTTTGTAGAATTCAACGGAGGGAAGTAATTTTCATCCCTGCTGCCCATATAGCAATTCAAATCAGAAATTGCTACATGACAGTGAAGGTGAATCTACGACACATGACAGGGCAATCAAGACAGTATTATTCTCACCACCATTTAATCTGCATAAAATCCTGTATCTCCTAAAAGTAGCAGCAAGAAGCCAGAGGGGACTGTTAGAACTGGTTGAGTGTGTGAAGCAGAGAAGGTGGGGGCTTGGCACACAACATGGAGATTTACCATTTTTCTTATCTGACATTGTCATGCCCACAAACTTACCAAGACAAAAAAACCCAAACCCAACAAAAACCACCTTTTTGCTGTTAAATAAACTCCTTTCACCAGTACAAAAGAAGTAAACCCAGAGAGAGTAACTAGTGTGATACGGCAATACTAAAATGTTAAGTATCTCCATTATGTTAAATAAGCCAAATGCAGTCTTTATGCAGGTAAATAATTATCTGTGGAGGCTTGAAATACTTTAACTTCTTTATGGTTATGGAAAGCAACTGGTAGGGAAAAAAATAAAAATCATATGTCTTTATAAAAAAGCTATAACAAAAAAAAAAAGAGTGTATTTATATAAAGCTTTAACGTTCTTCACATCTTAATCTTCAGCTCTAACATGATGGAAAGGGGAAGGAGGAGGGTGGAACATTTCAGATAAGACTATCTAAAAATTTTAACTCACTCAAGGTAATATATTAAAAGCCACATGCAAACAAATTCATAGATACTCAACTATTAATGACCTGAAGCAAAATGATCCAAAGCATAGTATCACAGTAACAATCATCAAAATTTAGTTATCCATCTACGAGTCAGAAGGTAGATGCTGTAACTATTTTGATTTATATATAGCTGATTAAAAATTAGTTTAAAAAAAATAATAACAGCAGCACCACAGTAAAGAGAGTCATTCAAATATTGTTTTCAATGACCTTGCCAAAGTAAAGATCAGTAGCCCAAAATTCCCAGTTAAGTCCATCCTTCTTTACCTCATTCTATTTTAAACAACATCCCGACAGCCTTCCAGAGCCAAGACTTTAGTGAAAGAGAGCCAATGATTACCACTATCTTTTGAAACCATGGATTTATGTCTCAGTACTCTGGGACTAGCTTTCTCCATTTCATTTTCAACTCTGACAAATGAACTCAGGGAAAAATCCTTTAAGACAATTTTGCAAGATTTCATAAAGCAAAGCTCCCTTTTATGTGCAGCTGACCTCAGCAACTGGCAAATATGCATCTTCTCCCCCCCGCTCCATAAGTAACATCCACAATCATATATTTTTTTTAAAAAATGTATGATTTAGACATGAGGCACTACAGCCCAGCTCTCTATCTGCAGCCTTAGAGGCTAGATTTCTTTTAGCTCTAAGCTGAAATATTCTTTCAAGTGTTTGATAAATCAGGAGCATGACTCCACAAGGAAACAAGCGCATTACTTTGCCTCTACCCCCATCCTGACAGTCTTGGATACATAGAGGAAGGGGGGGGGGGAAGAAATGCTGTCAAACTTTTGGATGGATGTGTTGCTTTTCCACAAAATAAAGATTCACAGCTCACTGTAGTAGGTTACCAGACAAGATAAAGGCTTCTACAAAAGGAATCTTTCTGATTATGCAAGAATCTTTAAGACTGACAAAACCCACCTGTTTAAGTAACATCCAAGGTTTTGTAAGCTGTGAACTACAAAATCATAGAAACATAATTTCAAGCTGTGATATTATAAGAATCCACTGTTATTTTATAACAGCAAATAATATAGCTTTAAAAACTTTATTTCCTATCTGCCAAAACCCAGCTAATTACATGTGTTCCATGTCTTCCTTTCATCAGCAGTATCATGATGTCAGCATCCTATCTCTCGCTGTATTAGCACTGAAAGATGTTAATACAAAATACTTATTTAAATGAGTGTAGATGACAACAGGAAACTGAGCTTTCTTTGATGAAGGACTGAGAAATATAGGTCTCCAAAGACTTCCAAAGTAATATTAGAAAAGCATTTCTTTACTCAGCAAGAATTTCTCTCCTTTCAATACAGAATGTGGGTTTTATTTATCCAAGCCACTTCTGCATGCTTTGCAAATCAGAAGTAAAACACTAACAGTTCTACCACTAATACCTGGTCTTATTTCCCCCTTCACTCCTATACACACATTCTAAGAAACCAACTAAAAGATGAATAAAAATAATGCAGATATTACTAGGTATTTTGACTGGTTACTTACATCATACTTTGCAATTCAGGTGTAAAGCTTGTTGATTTTCTTCCAGTGCTTGAAGAGGCAACAGTTGACATCGGGCTAGCCACAGTGCTGCTCATCTGAGTAAACAAAGAAATAACAGCACTTACAACACTTATTTTTTATTTTAAAGAGAGGACACACTGTAGAGGACACTGTTTCACGCTAAATATTCAAAAAGGAAGAAAAGCTGTTTGAGATAGACTTGAATGCAAAGGCTCTGCATGCCATGAGAAGCCTGAGACACTGCAGAAAGCATAAGAGGTGGTATTTACTGTAACCAGTGTACTGGAAATGTGCACTATTTTTGAAAGTACCGTTTAGAAGTACCCTGGGAAGACCAATGGAAAAAGTGTTAAGATAAAAACACTGTTATTCTAGAATATGTGGTATTCACGGGCACCAGTATCTTGTCACCCACAACATCCTCTTGTATTCCTGCAGTATCTTAAGCACTAGCAAGCCACATCCACACCACCTCACTGAAACTAAGAGGAGTAAAAGAGAAACCCAGAAAAAGCCAGATAAAACTTGACAAGCACTGATGTCACAAAATTCCTTTCTAAAACAGCACCTTTATGTACATGTATTACTGAAGTCTTTAAAACAGAAATGTGTTAGCAAGAGCAGTACCTGAATATCAGCATAATACTTAAATGACTGAAGATACTATCTTTATGCAAAGTATTTTACAGCTTTTCTATACAAATTTCTCATGAAGAAACTTCAAAACAAACCCAGAATGATTCTACTCTTATTCTGTGAAGTAATTAAGGCATCTACATTTACTTCTTTAATAACAGGCAAGTCAAATGACTTTAAACAATTTTGCTTTTTAAAATATCTTAATTTACTAAAAGATTGATTCCATAAATACATAATAGGGAGTTTCATTTTTCCCTTCAAGATTTTTTTTATTTATTTTTAAGAAAAAGCTGCCCATGCTACATAAGTGTCCTGATAAAAAGAATACATTCTCACTACATATCTTCCTTTTCTAGCTTGCTGCACACTAGTAACAGTTGAGCTGGACTGCTCATTTCTTGTACTATTAGTAGTAGTAATGACAATGAAAACTGTATGTTAATATAGTTTGCTTTGTTGTAAAACTACCAAAGAGGCCCTACCTTTCTCCACTTTTAAATTTTGAAGTTAAGATAGGTTTCTTTTCTAAAAACAGAACCTAAAAGTCCATGACCAGATTTGTATTAAATTCTATTAAAAGCACTGCAATCAATCACAAATATTATTCTCTGGTTTAAGAAAACTTGTAATACTCTAAATACAAAGCATAAGATACCTTCAAAAAGTAACAAAAGAATTAGTGCTTTGAAAGGCTAATGCCATATCAGCATATGGATAAACAACAAAAGTTTATGTATTTAGACATAGGTTTACTTTTGTTTTTAATGCTTTCACATAGATTTTCACAGGCTTCTGACCATCTTCAAGCAGACTCTAGCTTAGGACCCCATCCTCCAAGCACTCACACACATGTGTAACTTTAATCACAAGTTTACTCCCACTAAAGCCTGATTTTAATCACAGTTACACAGCAGACCTAAGTGTTGGCAGAATCCTTCTGTAATCAACAGTTGCCAAAGAGTCATAGAATCTAAACAGTCAAATTAGTGAGTTTAAAAGGAAAGGGGGGCAGGAGGGGAATGAAAAAAAATCTGTAACATGAAGGAAGGTGACAGTCTTTCTAAGAAGTCTCTATGTATATGTGGAAGGGAGTGTGAAGAGGAAGCTACAGTGGTACCCACGTACCAGGAACAGTCCAGAAATTTGGAAGCTTACACATATTTTACTGTTCACTATTTGATTTGGACTGATTGTGTTACATTTTCGTTGCTATATATTTATATCCCATATGACACTGCCAATATTCCTAAATATTAACTAATAGACTGTAAATTCCATATTTTACCCAGACCCTAGAGAAAGTAGTCAGGGGAATACCTCAGTGAATACTTTCTAAAACAGCTGTAGAGAAAAAAAACCCTGAAACATACCAATCAGATGTGCTTTAAAGTTTAAAAGCTAAATAACATACAAAGACTTCAGGGGGATGGGATTTAAGTTTGGTTTTGGGTTTTTTTCAAACTAACTACGTCATTTTAAGCATATGGCTATTCTCTTTGAACATCCATGTCAGACATTCTGCTTTATCCATGAGGTTCTTTCTGCTGACTTATGAAGCGTTCTCCCCAAATAATTAAATAAATAAAAACAAAAGCGCCCACACACAAAAAAATACAGGACACAATTCCACAGTTGCCTCCTCACAGCATAACATTTGTGATTCATGCACGTCCTGCTTTGCAGTTAATACTTTTTTAAGGTTCCTGCCCTCCAAATGGAGGAGAGGAGATTAATTAGAAAAATCTTGACGGGTTGTACATCTGTAGAAGTATCAGTAGGTTTGAGAGCTGAAAGCTTATCAGCTGCTGCTTCACTGAAAAACCTGGTCTTCCTATTGCAACCAAATGATTTAACTTTCAAATCAAGCAGGTGTACAGCATTTTCTTGACATAAAAAACACAACAGCTTGTCAGGCTTCCTCAGACCCTTTACAATAATTACTTCCACAGCCCACATTTTGTTTGATGGTTTAGATAATTAACTTCTTTACACATCAAAGTCTCATCATCCGTATGTTCTATTTCCTTTCTTCCGGACATTAAAAAAAAAAAAAATAGAAAAAAAAAAATCATTCAAAAGCAGAAGCACTCTCAAATCAATTTTCTTCAATAAGTACAGCTAACATGGAACTGAAAAGCCTACTGTAATCTTCAATGGGTCAATACACTGTATTTGTTTTAGCTCCAAAGTGAAATGCAGCTGTTTGCCATATTCTACAAAATGAATTCAGATGTTCAGATTAGGTCACAGATTATTCCAACATGCTGTATTTTAATCATGAACTCTAGCAAGGAGAAGATAACTTCTCATTAACACTATTTGGACTGGCACTTATGAGTTCCTATCCAAATACATTCAGCTTTTACAAACTCTTTACTCCATAAGTAAAATATTGCAACCAAACACGTATAATATAAAAAATACATTAAAAGTTATATATATCATAAATATTTAAAAGCATCTACTGCAATCTCAATGTCTTTTACATTCAAGAGTGACAACAGAGAACAGTACTTGTTCCGTATGAATCAGCAGAAAGAGTTCTCAGTTGAGGGAAACATATTCTAAGTCATTTTTCATCAAGTTTAGGCCCATCCTTTTCACTGAGGTAAGACACCTAGGCAGACTTTGGTTTCATAGTCATCCTCAACGCTCAAAACTACTCTGAAATTACCAAGCAGTGCTAGCACACACTCATGTCTGTACAATCAACAAGCAACCTGGAAAACCCTATTTATTGAAGATCCAGATGAGGGACATGTAAGAAATTAAATTCTACTGCTTCTAACATATGATTTTAATACACAGGCTATACATTTAGCCCGTAACTGCTGACCAGAAACTCTCCAATCTATTTCATATCATTCAGGACCTACCTAAGCAGTCTTAAAATACATAACTATACACACACACACAGAGAGAGTCAACAAATTCATCTTTTGAAATACTACTCAAATACTTTTGCCAATCACTGGCAAAACACATGAGTAGCTAAGAGAAAGGTGCATCCCAACAGTCACTACAGAAGAGTCCTCCAATACATTGATTCAACAGTTGATCTAAAAAAAAAAAAAAAAGGTTAAAGGTATAGAATTATCAAGAGAGCCTTGTCCCTGCACACATTTTTACGTTGCATAACAAATGACAGCAGAATTTACTGTCACGACGACTTCATTCATGAAACATACATCTAATGTGGTTACTGCATCACTCCTCTTTTCTTGCCTTTCATAAATACATTTTGCATGTAACCTGAAAACATGCAAAAATGTGAAGACTGAAATATTTTCATTTATATAAACTCAAACAAAACAGGAAGGAAACGAACGCCAAGATGACTATGAATTAACACAAAATTAAAATTAATGCTTTTGTTTTCACATGGGCTACTTCAGAGTAATTAAATTAACTAATCTGTTACCACTGAGTGTTTTACTGCATGCGTGGCCTCACCAGCAGACAAGAGAGCATAAGTTAACAGTCTTCTAGGACTGAAGATATAGTAACTAAATTAACTACAGGAAATACAGATTTTATTTCTTTTAGTGCATTTCTTTTAAAAAACAAAAAAAAACATAAATCCTGTTGAACACATGCAAGACTGGCTTTCTAAGTGTATGCTCACAACTATAGGAAAAAAAATAAACCCAGAAGTTTAAAACCCCAATAACTCACATACTGGAGTACATACATTGTTTTGCTGATCACCCACTCTCCCAGTAACATGGAAGAATACTTCATGTTTTAACTTTTAGTTTAGTCCTTAAATTCTGCTGAGCTGTTCAAGCAAGCTGGAACTAGAAACACTCTAAAGGGTCTCAGATAAGCACAACGTACAGATGACCTAGATTTTAGAACAAATGAACAATTCAAAGTGAACAGTGAAGCTCCATCATCCTCTAACCTGTTCAGGTCCAAAACCTCATTTTGTCATGTAACAATTAAGAAACAGCTTTGCTTACAGACAGTAAGATGAGTAACTTCCAGATTCCCTAAACACGGCCTCTTAAAAGCCAAGCAGATAAAGCAAAGGCACAAACTTCCAAGAGCCAGCATGATGAGAAGCCATCTGTGGGCAGGCAGTGACACATCTGCATCAGGTCTGCACACAATAATACTGTTCAAAGCTAGGGATGCAATCTCAGTTTTCTTTCATTTTTTTTAATTAATTAACAAAGTATCACAAAGTGGAATGCTTGCCCTACTCATACTAAGGATAACACGTTACATCTGCTACTGCTGCTTCCATTTATTACCTGATAGACTAGATGCTTATGATAGCTTTATTTTAAAGGGAATACCAGAAAGAAATATTCATCTCATAGCTGTCAGTGCCCAGCCCAGCTTTCACCACCCAGGCAAATAAGCATTGCATCTTTAACCATGACACTCTTTCTTGGGACGACATGTGCTCCTAAGCCCACACAAATACAACTGAACATCATTTCCCCTTTCTCATTTATACAGCAATTCATTCCCATGTAGAGGCTACAGAAAAAAAATGTTCCTGTATGATAAAAGGTCAAGTAGATTTTCCCATACACATAGGCATAGATTTTAAGCCTATGTATAAAGTGCATCTTACTGATTTAATCTTTAAAACTGTCCCATTTGACATCCCTGGAAATAAAATAATCCTTAATTTTCATTTCTGTTATCTCCTAAAGAAAGCATCTTTGTGCATTAATTTTGCCAAAGACCTTAAATGAAAGCAGTAAACAAACACAACTCTCTCTGGCTGACTTTGCAGGGAAAGAAGTCACTAACCAACTACAGACTACAGCATAACCTTCCGACTCTACTCTGCATAACAACCACTGTACTCTGCTTGAAATGACTCTGGATGTCCTCATATTTTAAGCCATTATTTGTCCATCCATGAGTTAGACATGACAGTTATTTAAGCTTCTTCAGAAACAGACCACAGAATGGTCTGGACTACTGAAAGAGTATTAATACACAGATGTGACTGTTTATTTGAGATTGAGAAACACACAGCATAATCTTACAGGAGAGGAATGCCTCCACATCTGGAGATGTTTACAAACACTACTCTCGGAGTTTCAATACTCAAGTCTAATCAGAGCTCTGTCCTTCCCCAGAAGTGATTTATTTATTTTTAACCAAGAAAGCAGGAAAATGAATCTAACTTATATGGCCCTCTGAACTGAAAGCGACGAACTTTTTGCAGAACCCCATGCCACATCTGGCAGTTCAAATTAAGCACCAGTGACTTTTTTTCTTCCTTCCTAAAAAATGTTTTAACAAAACACTGTAAAGACCAGACAATCTATAACAGCAAAGTTTCTATAGCTTCCAGAATTTGGCTCCTGTAATCATAACTTTTTTTGGACTAGCAATTATTTTTTCAAAAAAGCATTATTTTAGTAGTGTTCTGAATCATGCCAACCATTTAATAATTGTATAGACACACAGTTTAATGACCATGACCTTCCTGCAGTAACCACAATTATCAGCGAAGCAAGCACAAGGTGTGCTTGCAAGTCTTGTGATAAAAACCAGCTTCGAGTCATTAGGAACTAAACTTCACTCCAGTGTGCAAAGATGAACAGACCCCAAACTATAACTTACTCAGTATTCTGCTTTTTCTGAAGAGGAAAACATTCCAGATGTGAAGCTAGTTTTGTCACTATCTTTATTGCTCATTTGCTAAGATGAAAATCTATTAGTCATCACTGTTCCCATCTATCTTTAGTTCCATCTAAAGTAACTTAAGGGTTTGCTTATTCAGTTGGACTCCCTATAAAGCACAACCAACTGTACCCTTTTCTTACCAGTAACTTTAAACTATACTTTCTTGGGTATAATTTCTCTCACTAGACCCTCACCTGCCTTCATCTTTTCAACTCCTTTCAAGATGGCATTATCTTCCCAACCTGTCACTTTGCCTACATCAATCTTCCTCCTTTCACATCACCCTGAGCTGTGTTTAGTTCACTACTTGAAAGACAGTTAGTCATTGTTGATCCACTCTGACTTTAACTGAACATTCTGGCATATCAGGATTTTCACACTTTGCCCTGTTGCTGTCCTCAAGTTAGGGTGTTAATGTGTGTATTAAAAATTCCTAATCAAAAATGACTAGTCAAATACACAGCTGAGATGACAAGAATTTTCTCTAACTCTTATTGTTGAATTATTCCTTCCCTTTCTGAAATAGCTGCTTGCCATCATGTCTAAATTCTCCAGAGCAGAAAAAGTCTATCTCCATTGTTGCTTACTCACACAACACCTAACACAAGGGGAATTACAGGAAAAAGAGCCACTGCTTTAGTATAAATTACAACCACAAAAATTAGCTCTTAAGAAGAGGATCTAAGAATAAGGCAGTAACATTCAGGACACCAACCCCTTTCAGAGATCTCACAGTCACAGATGATGTCCAGTCATTTCTGCTAAAATGTATTACTGTTTACTTGAAAATGCATATTTTCCTTTGCTACTGAAGCACGTGATTTTTAAGAGCATTTAACATGGAGACAAGATGGAGAAAACATTTAGCATGGAGAGCTGTATCTTATGATTTACCTGAGAGACATTAACAAGAGTTAGGTCAGCCCCCAAGTGCTTCAAATGACCTCTTTCATACAAGCTCTTGGCATACTGTTACTTCTTCTATGACAGTTTAAGGAGCTGTGTGAACTAGAAATTTTGCAGTTGACTCTGTGCATATCTGACTGTAATCAGAGAGAATACTTCAAATGTATACAGAATACAGGGGTAAAGAAAAGCCAAAGGTTACTTATAAATAGCAAGTTACTCTGCCTTAGCTTGCAAATGAACACTTACTAAGGTTACTTCAAATTAATAATTATTACATGTAGTATTATGAATGCCAAGTATCTGAAATACTGATTACAGATCTAATCAACAGCATTTTCAGTACCTTTGGCATGAAGTTTTCTCATCAGCTCCAAGTAAGCTCTCAACTGAATCACTGCTGCCTGGTTGCACGAGAACACAGGCCTACTTAGTTTCCTTTTCTCTACACACTTCCTATATCTACACATTCGGATATTTCACAATTGCAAGAAAAGCATCAACTCAGTTAGCTTCTGTGGTATAATCACACTGCTTAGGTTTGGCCTCATTCCTTAAAATGCCCTTGCAACAGTGACCTAGAAAGACACTGTCTAGCTAGTCTCGTTGCTTGAGGGCATTCCATCGGAACAGCAATAACAACGTGAACAGTGCTCAGTGTTACTCTAGACTGTTACATGTAGGTAATTCTTAAAACACTCATAGCTTACTAAATTACAGCTTGCTTATGCTGACAAGTTACTAATTGACTAATCAAATTTCAGACAGCTCCGTTCCATATTATACGGAATTGAGCCCATGAGAGTCATTCAGTTGATTATGACACTCAGAGGTTTATCAAATAATCTAAACACTGCTGAATCCTGCTAAATCTTAAGCAATGTTTCCAAATCCATATATTTGATAATCATGCTTATAATGCCAGAAAAACATAGAAAGATTTGTTTACTCTCTGAGCAACATGACTTTTGAGTTTTTCCTCCTGCCTTTTTAGCATATTCTGGTTAGACCTCATGCTCCTCTTCAGAATAATCATGGCTAAGAATTTCCTTATCTAAATCAAAACCAGTATTTTCACACTTCCACAAAACTCATAGATGTGGGGCTTTCAGAAAAGCCATAAACAAACACTGTTACAGTTGGAAATGCTACTTCTAACATCAACATACCCATCTACACAGCAACAATACACGGGACAAAAATGAACCAAAATAAAGTAAAATCCACTTTGCATAAGAGTAAACACACAAATACAAGCCTGTGTAAAGTCCACTAAAGTTTGTAACAGACAGACACTGCCTTCCATGCCACTTAGATCTGGCCAACAATGAAGAAAGATATGCAAAGAGGGATGAAAGGGAGGGTGCACTTGCACAGGGTGCAGTGCCTTAAGCCAAAGGGAAAGAGAGGCCTGTACCAAGAAACAGAACAATGTGGCAGTTCGATCAAAGCCTTCAAAAGCAAATTTAAGCATATCACCAATACCACTGCAACCCTTGAAACAGATTCACTCTTAAGAAATCCACTGTCTCACAATAAAATGTTAGTACTGATGCCATACAGCTAAGGTGGTTGCCTATAATGTCAAGTTCTTACCTGACACAAAGTAATAAATATTTTACATGTATATTGTGCTTTGCATTCATAGACTGCAAAAGCTTTAATTTCTGTAAATTCTAGGATTTTACAAGCAGTTGATCAGTACATAGGATGTATAAAAATAAAGTTAGTAAGTGGCAAAACCACTTAAACCTACAGAGAGGTATTCTTCTGGACTAGCTATTATTCCCAGGTTTTTAGTAGTTATTAGTAATTTCTGTAAGGGCTAATAATTTTGCTGAGGAATATTACAGGGTTCCTATTAAGAAGCCACCATGCAAAATAAACCAAATCCACTTCCTACAAAGAAAAACTACAAAGTAGTGACATGACAGAATACCAGAGCGACAAGAAACCAACAATACCCAACAGGAGGAGGGTAACATGAAATTAACAGAGAAGTCAGAAACCAGAAGAAATTAACAACACCCAACATACTGCAGGCCAAAGCCTAGACTCCATCAGTCTACAATAAAGTTGCAGAAACAACTTCAAGGTTGAAAGCCGAGTAAATGAACAGGACAGGGTCCAATGTGCCTAACAAGACCACAGGCCATGAGAAAAAACAACGCGAGAGCGACACACGGGAAAGGCCGCTCGCTGCGACCTCCCAGCAGCAAGTAACCCCAGATCTAGCACTTTCCACCCCAAAACCACACGGTTAGGAAGATGCAGAGCTAGGAGCGAGCAGGGTACCAGGCAGCACCGCTGCCTGGGTTGAAGGCAGGGCCGCTTCTCAGTATCTTGGCTTCGATACCAGAGCCACGTACCCCGATGGCGGTGACGCTTCACACGCTGCTGTCCGTACCCGGCCTCTCGACCTACGGAACGCAAAACCACGGACACAGACGGAGAGTTAGCGGAACCCCCTCCCCAGGGCCACCGGCCAACCCCCCCCCCCCCCCCCCCCCCCCCCCCCCCCCCCCCCCA
>WTSP01015529.1:0-10946 GCA_025331215.1 Actenoides lindsayi | reverse complement strand
GAGCTGCAAACATGTCCTATCCGTCTGCTTGCGTCAGTCTTGTACTTTCTTCCTTTAAACTGTACCATTTCGGGCTTTTTTTTTTTTTTTTTTTTTTTTTGGTTTGGTTTGGTTGTGGGGGTTTTTTTTGTGGTTTTGTGTGTTGTTTTGTTTTGTTTGTTTGTTGTTGGATTTTTTTTCCAGGACCATTTACTTTCTTCAGTTTTCTTTTTCCTTTCTTCTTCTACTAGTGCTATCTTTCCAATTTATCGTCCAAGATGAGTAGCCTAGTAAAATGATTCCATAAATGCACTATATGGACTATAGGGTCTGCATACTAAACTACAGAATCTGTAGGCCTTGCCATAAATATAGCACCTGGTTAAATGGTTAAGGCTCCTTGTGACTCTAAACTGAAAACGATGTAGTTTTATATGGATTCTAAAAACAACATGATAAACAGGTGGAGAAAAAAAAATCCATCAAAGGTTGTTGAACAGAACAGTGTTATATTTGGTACAGGAACTCCCTAAACTGCAGATTGTAAGAAACTGAGAAATATATAATTGAATGCCTCCCTGTTTCTTATAGTCCTCCTTAAACATCCACAGCTGATTATTTTTGAACATGAGATACTGGGCTAACTGAATGCTTGGCTTGTTATGGTATGACTGCTCTTACATAACTCTATGTAGATGCTTATGGTAACAGATTTCAAAAGTGAGTTAATGCTCACCTGTGGACTAAGTAGAGACTGGACTCATTCACTCACTGTCAGGGTATATTCAGATTTTCTTAAATGTAGAACTACTCTAGGAGAGAAGAATGTGCAGGGGCAAGAAATCTAACAATTCTTTATCACTAGCACATGCCATTAAATATGCATTTGCATATGTTTTATTGTATTTGGTATGGTTAATGTGCATATGACTGGGATGCAAATTTGGTTGGTATACTCATCCATGGTTTCAGTATTGGTGGGGTGCTAACATGAGTACAAATATAGCATTGCTTCTCATTTCCACTTTAACATACTTTGAGTGTAAAAGATTATTTATCGTATTTCCATTTTGGTCCTTTGCTTCTCTAACAGCTGTCTTCTTTACTTTGTCAAGCTAACTTTCCTCTTAGGAGGAAAGGCTGAGAGACCTGGGTCTGTTTCTCCTGGAGAAGAGAAGACTGAGAGGGGATTTTATGAATGCTTATCAATATCTAAAGGGTGGATGTCAAGAGGATCAGGCCAGACTCTTCTCAGTGGTGCCCAGTGATAGGACAAGGGGTAACAGCCACAAACTAGAACACAGGAAGTTCCATTTGAACATGAGGAAAAACTTCTTTGCTTTGAGGGTGACAGAGCCCTGGAACAGGCTGCCCAGAATGGTTCTGGAATCGCCTTCTCTGGAGATAATCAAAACCTGCCTCTATGCATTCCTGTGCAGCCTGTTCTAGGTGAACCTGCTTTAGCAGAGTGATTGGACTACAAGATCTCCAGAGGCACCTTCCAAAACTTAACATTCTATGATTCTGTGACAAATCATCCCTAATGGGACTCCCACTAGAATGAAATGTTTTTTGCTTCATGTTGGCTCATCTTTCTTGGAACACAGCCCAGTTTAGCACAGATGTGTTTTCTCCTCCTATTGATAGAATAGAATCATAAAATCGTTTGGATTGGAAGGGACCTTAAAGATCATCTAATTGCAACCCACCTGTCATGAGCAGCGACACCTTCTGCTAGACCAGGTTGCTTAAAACTCCATCCAACCTGTCCATAAACACTTCCAGGAAGGGTGTGTCTGAAGCATCTCTTGGCAACTTGTTTCAGTGCCTCACCACCCTCACAGTAAAGAATTTCTTCATAACATCTAATCTAAAGCCACCCTATATCAGTTAAAAACTATTATTCCTCATCCTATCACTATACTCCCTAATAAAGAGTCCCTCCTCATCTTTCCCACAGGCCTCCTTTAAGTACTGGAAGACTGCCATATGGTGTCCCTTACAGCTCCATGTAGCCTTCTGTACTAGCCCCTTGATGATCTTTGTGATTTTCCTCTGGACTTGCTTGAGCAGGTCCTTGTCTTCCTTATGCTGGAGATCCCAGAGCTGAACACAGTACTCCAGGTGGGGTCTCGTGAGAGCAGTGCAGAGCAGCAGAATCACCTCGCTCGACTGGCTGTCCAAGCTTCTCTTGATGCAGACCAGGACACGATTGGTTGTCTGGACTGTGAGTACATATTGCTATCTCATACTCACTTTTTCATCTGCCAATGCCTCCAAGTACTTCTCCACACGGCTGCTCTCTATCCACTCACTGCTCATCCTGTATTTGTGCTTGGGATTGCCCCAGTCCAGATGCAGGAACTTGTACTTGGTTGTGTTGAACTTCATGAAATTTGCACAGACCCACCTCTCAAGCTTGCCAAGGTCCCTCTGGATGGCTTCCCTTCTGTCCATCATGTTGACCACACCACACAGCTCAGTTTTGTCCAATTGGTCCAATTTATTCAGTTACTGTTTTTTTAAAGAAACATCCCTAACTCATGCATAGTCAACTTAAATCAGAAAGGTCTCAGAAGTGTAATGAAAAATATAGTCAGACTCAAGAGTAGTAATCATTGCAAATCAATACCCTTTGCTAAAATGCCCAGTGAGTGAAATAAATTTTGCAGTAAAACACTGACATTATCTAATCTATGTTGTATTCAAAACTTCAAAGTCTTTTGTCATTAAGAGCTTAAGCTAAATAGATGGAGATCACATGAATATTGTTTTTCAGAGTTCATGAACTTTTATTCTTTTATTTGGGTACAATAGAAGTTATTTTCCTAAAACTAATCAGCTTTGTCTGTATTTACATCTGTCAGAGATCAGAATCTGGCTCTAACTTCCTCCAAGAGCAATTGACTTAAAAGTGTTGTGTTGTTTTTTTTTTTCCAGAAGCATCTGCTGAAAGGGCAATGGAGGTTTTGGAGACAGAAAGTGAGAGAAAAAAATCCAAATTGTCAGGAAAAAAAGAAATTAGTAAAATCCTGATAAATAGTAAATGGACAGGCCTTTACTGTGCCATCCATTTCAATGCCTTTTGACCTGAAGTCCATGGCCAGTTTAGTTGAACATTTTTAACTGTAATAAAAAGGCTACTGGTTGCAAACTATTTGGTTTTTTCTTTAAAAAATAATTTATCTGTGAAAAGTGTATGTTATATATTCCCCCCATGAAATAAGAGTCTACCACCCCTCCCTATCTCCCACATGCAAAATCTCCATTGTGGATTTCATGCTATTTAACATGAGTTGAAATAATTAATTTTTTAAAAAATCTTTTACAGGTTCATTTCTGCAGAATCCGACAGAATAAAGAAATTAGAGCTGAGAGCAGGCACTCAATGGTAATGTCAACAGCCCAGGTCTCCCTGTCAGGAAAGGCTAGCACTGTAGGCTCACAGTCTGAACTGGATTTTTTCAGCTGAGAGCAAATCTCTGGCAGGTGCTCACTGCAGCTCTAGTTTTATTGACAGTAATGATATTTCTGTTGTCAAATGACAGAAATTATGTTTGGTACATTCAGATTTGCTTCCCTTTGGGTCAGAGGTCTTTTCATGTCTTTCATAAATGATAGAAAAAATACAAATTAACTTGTCTAAACAATTCTATCTAGAGATTATCTTCAGTGTTTGAATAACAAGCTTATTCTTACCAGAAGTTACTACTTGAATATTCTACACAAAGATTTTGTGTTTACAGGTAAAATCATTCTGTACTTCTCATTATTTTTTTCATATTTGCAGAACTGTAAATTATCTGATTATAACAATAAAGCATAGCTACTATGCTATTTAGTTGTTGTGCCTAATACTAAGACATTGTTAGTGAAATAATATAAATATTCTTAGCTGATACAACATAATTTTACATTACCAAATATCAACATAAACATGTAATTTCCTTGAAAGGAGAAAAATAAATATTGTCATCTCACTTTAGAGAGTGGGGTTTGAAGCATAGGTAAATTAAATGACCTAATCTCATGAGGCAGGAATTAACCAAGATTCTGTAATTTATAGTCTACTGTCTGAAATCCAGCAAAATGCATAGATGACTCCATCTGTTCATCCATCCACCCACCCACCCATAGCTTTGATTCCTTTTTTCTTTACAGGATACTTAATAGTGTCTGATTCATAAGAGGAATGGAAAAAAATGAAACTAGAGAAAAAGGAAAAAAAAAATTAAAGGAAGATAATAAAGACAGAATGATCTCAAAGACTTTTTAGGTGCACTGCTATTCCTTCTTTTCTGGTGTTTGTCTAACCTGTGCTTCCCATGGTGTCCTGCTATGGTGGAGACTCCCATCATCTTCTCAGGCTGTTCCAGCACTCCATTATCTTTGTTGTTTGAAGGTTTTTATAATGTATTGCTGCATTCTTCTATGTGTATTGAAAATTGTGTGTTCTGGTATTGTATTGTGTATTCTGGTGTTGAGAAAGAGTTTACACATCTGAAGACAGTTACAATTTCTCCTCTGTCTTGTAGGAAGCTTGTTCTAAAGAGGATGTCACAAAGTGACAAACACAGCTACTAAAGAGGAAAAATGCTCTTAAAAGATAAAAATATGCTAAAGATAAAAATGTTAAAATATTGAAAAGATAAAATATTTTAAAAATATATCTTCAATCACAGAGGCTTGTAATAATGAAAGCCATCTGAAGTATTTCTAGGTGCTACTACTACATCAAGATGTTAAAAACCTAGACTTTTCAAACAGCTGAATAATAATCTCCAAGACTTTACACTTGCAAAGAGTTTGAATACTTACAGTGTTCATCATTGTAAATGTGGAGCAACATTTTTAAAGAAAGTGTAAAGTGACAGATTTCTACAGGAGACAATGAATTTAGGCTCGGTAGTACTATCTGAGGAACATTGCTGCTGTGGCTAAATAAAGAATAGAGTATGATCCACAGGCCATTCCCAGTCTAACTTTTGTGACGATTAAAATAATAGATTTATTTATTTGATTATTTGTTATTAATTTAGCATTTTAATCCATAACCCTATTGTTATGACAGACGTTTGGAACTTTGAGGCTTGATTCACATGAATCCCATACAAGAATAATTCTAGTTTTATACTGTGGGAAAGTCAAAAGAAAAAGAGTTCTTCACATTATCTTATAATATCATATAATGTGTTGAAAAGATTTCTTTGCAGAAATAATTTCCAAGTGCTTATAAAGGCATGATAAACTGATATAATAAAAGCAGGAATTTTCAGTTTTAAGGTCATAACACCAGCACAACAAGAACAAATATTTTTGTGGTAGAAAACACAGTCAACTTGAACTCAGTGTTTCACTTTCTCCAGCTTAATTGCAGTAGAAATGAAGTCAAATGGAGCTCTCTTGCTGTAATTTACAGAAATAAGAGAATATTATGATTCTGAACTTCTACTTCCTCAAAAGTGTTTTGGTTTCATTTGGTGCTGAAATCGTGAATTTCCCAGTCTATGCTCATTTATGGCTAGTGAATCTGACACTGAAGATTACTAGAAAGATTCCTTCAATTAAGAGTCCCTCAAGTCACAGCTTGTTCCTCTGCAGCACATCACACTACTGGTTCTGTTCAACATGGACATTTTTTTCACAGCAGGTCTTATAGAAGGAACAAAACCACTCATTTGTGAAGAATAAGATGACATTTTAGCTCTCTGAAATTTGTGATCACATTATAACTGAGAGGGAGGGAGGAAAAAAAAAAGGCTGAATAAAGGAAAAAAATTATGGTCATGAAGTAGCTGAATACTTTTCATTTAAAACAATAGGAATTATTCTCATTTACCATTAGATGGCATACATACAGTATAAAATACATGATTAAATAGAATTCCAGTGTACTAGGTGAAAGGTTAAGTAATACTTCTGTAGTATAATAGATGCACACTAAAATCCTCTAATAATACTTGTTTCCACTCCAGGTTATGTCTAAAGAATCTCAGACTCTCTACATTGAATACTTCTAGATAACAGGCCAAATAAATCTGTGCTGCTAAAAGTAGATCAGCAGCTCTTAACACTGCAGCTCTGCTGTGTATTCAGCTCCTGTATCCTTTTTTCCAATTTTTCCTGTGCAACAAGGATTTGCCATTACTTTAAGTTCTGTAACAGAGTCACAATATTCTTCACACCTTTCTGGTGGATGTGTGAGAATAGGAATCACAAAAAAATAAATTTCTGTATCAGCAGTTTACAATGAACGAGTTAAATGAAAACCTAAGTATTTTACTTCAAAAAAAAAAAAAAAAATGCTTGAATTTCTTCTCTTACTGAAATGGAGCTATTCTTAATTTATAGTATTCTAAGATGATCTGTCATACTAATGTAGTAGTTCTTGTGTCAAGGTGACCTTCTAAGCATGAGGAAGAAACTGCTCTAAACTGACTAAAGACTTTACATATATTTGATGGTGATCACATCATAAGACATTTACTGTCATGGACTTAGGAGACATTCCTTCTGGCTGGGTCAGAAAGGAGGGAATACTGTTCAGGGGTGCTGTGGAGAAAAGGACGTGCTGCTTGGTACTGGCAGGGCTTGGTAGTATCATCCCTCTTGCTCTGAAAACCTGTATTCCAGGTATATCTTTCTGGCATACTGATCAGCTGTGCTTGGCACATGGGGAATAGAGAAAATTCAGTGTTGTGCATCAGATGTATGAATCTCTTGGTTAAGAAGTAAGAGAGAGGAGGAAATTAATGTCAGCAACAACCTTTTTTCTTAAATATATGGACACAAAATTTAAGTCAAGTGGAGAACTAGCTCAGACTGAAACTTAGAAGTGACAACTGGCTCATACAAAAACATTGAATTTGTGGAGGATCTTTGAACATATTAAGAGAACTTCTGGACTTGTATGCCCAGAGGCTGAGATGAAGAGGATAAAAATAGATATATTCTCTCTCATGACCTTATTCTCTCCTGCTTCTAAGTTGGTGGTCAGATCACCCTGACTTATCAGATAATGTCTTAGTAGCAGATGTCTGATGCATGAAATGTCACAATGGCTTAAAGTTGTCTCTAAACTAAAGTGCTTCTTCTTCCTTATTTTTTTTTTTTTTGGTTGTTGTTGTTGTTGTTTGTTTTTTGGTTTTTTGGTTTTTTTTTTCCTGGAAAGGAATTTGTTGAAAGTTAAGGCAGTATCTCAGCAGATTCCTGTAGAGATTCATGCAGCAAACTAAGTGACTTACTGATGCTACAGAAAATGGCTACTGTGACATGTGGTATAGTGTCAAGTTTTAGTACAGATCTCTTTAGTTCAAAGAAGATCTTTCAATTTAGGGTACCACAGATCTGAGAAACAAATTTTTTCTCTATTAATGTAACAACAATACAGTGAAACACATTCCAGACAGGAAAATAAAAGACTAAAATAGTCTGGAACTAAAATTTAGTTGCATTAAGAGACCAGATTGACCAAAATGTCTTGTTGTTTGTTTGGGAGAGTAATTTTTTCAACTTACCCAACATTTTGCTTGATTTCTGTCACGTAGATGAGGAAGTTATTTCACAAAACCCTGTATACATCTCTGAAGTCTAGATCCAGAATTTCAACCTGAAAAATAGCTAAGTGCAGCAGAAGTTGCACTTGTTAAGTAATGGAATTAAGGGAATATCTCTATGTGTGGGACTATTGGAAAGCAGAGATTGTGGAGGCCTTGAATGAATAAAGACTAGAAATATTTATTATTTTTTAATAGGTCTTGGTGCAGTGAAAAACTGCTCAATTCATGTAGTTTAAATGAAATTGGTATCACAGCAGTTTGTGGATTTACTAATGACATATAATTAGCCAGTAAACAATGAATAGTTCTGATTGGTGAGACAGCTCCTCCTAGCCAAGGCATAGGTTGAGATTCTGGAGGTAACTTGTGCCAGTGTCAATCCAAGTTTTGACTGCTGCTGTTTCCTGTAAAAGGTCGCCCCCCGTCACCCAAAAGGTTGGAAATATGCTTTCTTTTTCTTATCCACCTTTAGAATTCATAGAGAGAATTATTGCTTTTTGGGAAAGGGTGAAGAGAAGAGGAAAGTTTATTTGTTTTCACTTATCAGCTCCCATCTTGGCAGAAGACTGCTTTAGGGCTTGAGGGCATAACACATGTAGAGCTGAACAGTCCTCACTCTCTTGAAAGATCTTGGGAGCCTGTGTTGTGGACGAATGTTTAACACTTCACTGCAGGAGTACACCTGGTAAGCTGCTCAAAAGCTGGAGAGTTTCAGAGCTGCTCAAGTGTGACAGTAGGTTTTTGAGTCATAAAATAACTTGATGATGCAGGAGAAAAATGTCAGTGTTCATTAGTTCTCTTATTTGACTGGCTTGAACCATAAACCTTACTATGTTCATCTCACTCCAATTATAAATTGAGTTTTCTTGGAGGGGGTGGAGACATTGAAATAAAATGGGAGCTTTACATTTGTGTCTCATTACTCCATGAAAAGATGGTCAAAATAGATTCTTGGATACTACCTGCCCATAGCTGAGTGCATAAAGAGGCTTTGGGAGGTGAATGTGAATGAGCAATGAGTCTTCACAGGGATGTGAAGTGAGCAGTACAAGTAAGCTTTGCATCCCTGAAGCTGTTTCATCAAACAGGAGACTAATGTGAGATGTGAGTGCTATTGTCCAGAAAATAAAGGAAGTAGTTAGTCCTGTCCCTGTATGACGAGGACTCCACTCCAGGCTTAGTATATTGAATCTGCTGTAACTTTCTGATCTGCAGCAAGCTGGACAAAGTGTCCATCATCACCAAGACATGGCTGAAGGGTCTCTTCTGAAGCATTTTGGAGCCATAACATGTTATAGATTCAAATTATTTAAACTCTGTGATTCCTCCTGCTTTGAGCTGTGAGCCTCCCTGCTTAGCATGCTGTCAATGAAGTACCACCTACCCTGCAGGCAGGCAGCCTTCCTCTCTCTGCTTTCCAGGCATACCCTTTTTTAATTAGTATGTTCTATATGTGCACACAAACCCATCCAAATACAAATTGTACGCCTTCTATCACAGTAAGGGTGTCATTTTCTGAATCACCACTACACACAAAATCACAGAATTGTCACTGTTGGAAAAGACTTCTAAGATCACTGTGTCCAACAGTTAACCCCCAAAAAACCCCCAAAAATGCCACACAAAAAACACCTCACCATCCCACTAGAGCATGTCCTGAAGTGCCTCATCTACACATTTTTTGAATACCCCCAGGGATGGTGATTCCACCACCTCCCTGGGCAGCCCTTTCCAGCACCTGACTACTCCTTCCATAAAGAAATTCTTCCTAATATCTAATTTAAGCTTCCCCTGGTGCAACTTCAGTCCATTTCCATTTAACTTTGAATACCAGACTGCAGAAGCCTAGCAGAAAGAGATCTGAACAGAAACTGAATGGGAAATATTGCAAAACCAGAACTGTGGGGACTTGACATCAGTAGTTCTGGAAAGGTACAGTTCAGGTGAGGATCAGCCATCACAGCCAAGTGTTTTTATGGTGCTGTACTTAAGAGGATTTGCTATCTTGCAGTTACCTACTGTCTCTTTCCTTTCTTCCCTTAATTTGTTTTTTGATTAAGCCTGAAAATGCTTCAGCTTTGTGTTTCATTCTACCAGCGTTTGCCTTTCTACAGTAGATGAGACAGTACACCAGGGTAAATCACTCTCTAAAAATATAGGAGTATATATTATTGCCATTATTCATCTATGAAAAGAAACTGTTTCTTTTAAACAAAATATGATTATCAGGATACATAAAGTTCATGTGACATAGTTTGTGGCCATGTTCTGGTGTGCAAATGTCACTAGTTAGAAGCATTCAATTTCCTAATTTTCTCTGTGTCCTTAATTTTCTTTTTTTTTTTTTTTTTAATTTCTCCACCTTTTTGTGCACCACTAGCCTCAGTTAATTTTGCCAATCATAAACACCTGTAACTGAAATGAATGCCTAATAGACTGCCTCATTAAGTGAACTCATTTACTTTTACATCAGCTCTTTTTCTTGAAGACTCACTCATTTAAGTGTATAAATTACAATAACTAAAATACACTCTTCTGATTGGGATTTCTACTTTAGAGATAGCCACTTACCTTAGTTTCATAGTACTGGACAGCACTGATAGACCTTCTTGGTAGCTGCTCAGGAAAACAGAATGAATGAGGACATTCCCCTTTTTGTATCAAATTCCTGACATCAGGATTAATCTTCCCATTGCAAAGCTGGAAGGAAAAAAACACTCCCATGTCATCTTCTACTATCCACCTTTAACAGAAAATGTAATTTTTTCAAGTTGGCTTCACTTCACTGAAGCATGGGTTTTTTTCTGCTTGTGGAAAAAAAGAGAAAGAAACATAATACTTATGGTTGCTATGACCTTTCTCTGATCACTGCAATTACATAAAAAGATAAAAGCATTCTGAATCGGTCTGATGTTAATGTGGGCTGCTTTAACGCCTCCTGGTAATTAGAATTCAAGTGATCCATGTCTCCAGCATCTTGTATGCCCTCAGCATCCTGGCTGTGCTCTCAGCACAGCTAGTGCATATTCTCCCTGGGACAATGAGAATATGGAAAAACCACTTCAATTTACAGATTAATGTTGAATCAATCAGGAAATTACTTTTTCTTTGGGATACAAAAATGTGTTATTTCTAATGGTTTTAGGCTGAAAGAGACCATTGTAATATTATGCTTGAGTTAGTCTCCCTACCACTGCGTTCCACATCTTAGATAAAACAGCCACACTTAGAATCACAGAATCATAGAATAGTTTTGGCTGGAACAGACCTTCAAGATCATCAAGTACAACCTTATTCCTAGCCACATCAAAAACTACTAAATCATGTTCCGAAGCACAACATCTAACCACCTCTTAAACACTTCCAGGGATGGTGACTCCACCACCTCCCTGGGCAGGCCATTCCAAT
>WTSP01015528.1:0-11033 GCA_025331215.1 Actenoides lindsayi | reverse complement strand
ATTCAACACAACTTAAATTCTTACATCGTACTTTCCCTGGATGACATGCTTTGATTTCTGCTTACTATATTCAGAAGTGTCTTGCCTCACAATCCCTCAGGCCCCATGTACAATCTTCTGCTCAACTTGATTTATTTTTTTTTTAATTGTATTGGATGTTATCATATATTATTGACAGTCTGCATATGTAAGTATCTCAAGGAGTGTTCTTTCTTTTGTAATTAACAGCTTCTTTGATACAATGGTTAATGGAGGTAAGGATGGTTTTGTCATCTTGGTTTGGCTGTTTTTTACCTCCATTAGTATAATTTTTTTAATTCCTTCCAGATATTAGTATTTATTAATAATTTTGTCATGTTTATCTATATTTCAGGGTGCCTGGTTAACTTTAATTAGGGTTGTAATGGTTTCAATACACATTTTCTTTCATTTTGGAAGGTGCGTTAAAAAGTTTTCACCTTTTACTGGACATTCCTGATTTTCTACAGAATGCATTTTCTCTATCAGAATTTAATGGAAGAGTGTAACTAAGTTTGTAATGTTTTGAAAAACAATTGTGTCTTGTTATTATAGTTATCTTGAAGAAAATGATTGGCTATGTTAACTACACACCTTCTTTTACCATGGTCTTCAGCTTTTTCTTGGACAAACTTCTGCAGCTACTTTCATAGTTTGCTGTCTGTTACAGAAAGATCAGTTTAGCTCAGAAATGCACAGGTTTATTGTTGGATAGAAATCCCAGTGCTACAATCAACTATGCATTAATTGATGGGAAAAATAATAGGACAGATCCTGAAACATCTTACGTCTTACCTAAGAACAAAAGGAGGTATTATTTAGTTTTGAATTTTGACTCTTCAGGAAATGGTATCTCATACAGCTGAAAATAGCTCTGAGCTATGAGAGCTAGTATCTCCATTCTCTTTCATTTTTTCTCAAAATAGAGAGCAAAATGCTCTTGGAGACCCTCATAAACTCATGATTCCAGACCTGAAATCTTAAGAAATCACCAAATGCTAGAAGACAAACACTAAACCCACAAAAACAGGAAACATTGTAGAAACATAAAATATTTCCATGCTCTATCATCATTTCTATGTTCATTCATTTCTGCACAGCTACCGATATCAACAGGCAGACACAAGGCTTTTCTTGTTCATACTGGCCGATTAAAAGTGGTGTCTGAAGAAAACGAAGAGTTTTTACTGGATCTATCACATATTTCTAAATTTATACTTCTGGCCATCATTAACACTGATTTAATTTTCTTTTTTATAAGAAAACCTTTATAAAAATGTGGCAAAGTAAAAAGAAGTTCTACTTCTAACAACTGAAATATGAATTTTGAGAGTGCCACAAGAAAATAAATAGCATCAGAATAGATTGATTTTCTTTGGAAATATCCCTACAGAACATGAGGATGGGCCATAACACTGCTTGAAGTCAAGTCATTGACATCAGTGCAAAAAGGATCTTGTTCAAGAGGTTTTAAATACAATGATCATATTGTCAACCTTTATAATGTAAATTTCATGACAATTTGAGCTTTGCAGAAAATTCTCTCTTGTCAAATCCATTTCTTGAAATATTAAGGAAATGCGTTTTTGTGTAGAAGAAGCATTCAAGGAATTAATGAAACTCTTCTTTCTCTGTTGCTTTTGATTTAAGGCACCGGCCTTTGCTGCTGCTGAAGTGGTAACTGAAGAGCACACCACAGGTAATGGGCTAAATAATGCAAGCTGGTATCATCCTGAAAAAGTTTGAACAGTACGACATTTACCTCAGGAATGCAAACCACTGACTGTGTGGCTTCACCCACCTTCAAGAGGACAGGTTCACAAATTCCTTTTACTAATCTTTCTCTGGATCTTGAACCAGCTGCCAAAATGGAAACCCACAACTTGTCATAGGCTCATGAACTCCTCATATGTTCCATTCACTCCCTGCTTTTTTTTTTTTTCTCTGAGTCTGGTGATGAGTGCTTCTTTTTCCTACCTCACTTATAAAATACTGTCCAATAGTCACGTTCATGGGTTGACCTTTTCAGGTTGGCATGTTTCTTTTATCATTTTTTTTTTTCCTTATAATTTTTTTACTGATTTTGGCCACTTGGCTGCTAAACTATGATTGGTCACATGTGGAGATGTTTCTCTTTTATGAGTTTGGAGTGTGTTTCAATGACTTTCTTTTCTATCTATGTGTTTTTCTCAGCCTACCTTTGATTCTGCGTGTGCTCAGGAGATATTGGCTACTATTACACCATTACCGAAAAAAAAGAAAATTAATTTCTTTTCCTTGATATATGTGAGACAGTAACTTGTGCTTTGATTTTCCCATATTCTCTTTTGATCTGCTGACCATGTTGTACACCTGCTTGCCTTTAGACATGGATGTCCTTAGGAGCTCATCTGAGCAAGAATTAACTCAGAGTTCATGGACACCACAGCATGCAGTGCCTGAATATTAATCCTTATAACATTCTTTCTTGTTCTTTAATAAAAATACTCCCATAAGTAACTGAATATTAAAAATTTTTACTGTAGTAGGTCTTCAACATACAGAGATTGAAGTAATAGAAAATATATATTGACCTCCCCTGAGCAAAACCAGGCCTTTACTAAGGATTCTGTGGCTGGGCAGGTTCTGCCAAGGGGCTAAGTAATTTGAAATTAACAGATGAGCAAATATAAAATGGAAGAGTAGTATTCAGGAGCCTACAAACTGTAGCCTCTTAGCTTTGTTGGCTGTAACAATATTTATTCCACTGTTATTCACAGTGTGTGGCACATGCTATATTCAGATGTTGGTGTTTATTCTAATTTGTGCTGCTTACCTAGGATACATTTGAGCTTTATTTTATATTGCTACTTAATAGTCCATGGTTCTTTATTTTTAGTTCTTAGAACACATTTAGGAGACTAAGATACATTTTCCTTAGAATGCAAATTTATGCATTTCACTTTTTTTGTAATAGCACAATGCAAAAATACTAACTAACAGAATTAAAGATTTAACCCTAATTGAGCAAAGCACAGAAAACACACCCGTGAGTGGTCCCTCTTAGTTACAGTGATCTCTAAAGTTAAGTGATTGCTTAAGAGTATTACACAATAGTGTACATTAACATTCACCTCTTCTTTCAGGCTTCTTCTTTTTTTCAAAATGATAATTTTGAAAGAAATGGTAATGGTAATGGTAATGGTAATCTTTCAAGATGGTAATCTTTCAAAATAGTAATTTCAAATGGTAATAAGCATCTTATACAGTCACACCTTTTACACTCATTGAGGAATACAAAGCATAAAATATTAACCAAACCCAGGACAAAACACAGATGAAATAGAAGTGAGTACTTGACTTCAAAGGCCAGTCACAAAGTCTTTGCTCTATGTCATCTATCACCAGTATTTTGTTTATCCCAGGGAGAAGTCCTTTGGAACAAACTCTTATCTTCCTGAAGAAATGGATTGTCCAATATATAAATTTGATAAATCAAGTATGGTAACAGATGTTTAAATGAAGTACTAAACTGCTGGTAAACATCAATGTGATGCCTAGACACATAGTGTCCTATTCAGCTACTTCATTTTAGCCTCTGTAAGAGGCTGATGATTTTTAAACAAACTGCAGTGTTTTAAATACTGCAAGAAAATTACTGTTATGAATGTTGTATCTCTTGTAATTGATCTTCAAACCAAATTTAATTTTAATGTCAGAGTGATAAAAATATGAGCCTAGATGTTCAAGACAAGAAATGTATGGTATGAATTCAGAACAAGACACAAGAAGTCCTTGTCTTCTGGTGATGACAAAAAAGTAAAGTAGTGGTGAGACATCATTGACTGACAACCCATGCCAGCTGATACATGAGGTAGTATCAAAGTACCTGTCTTTCACTGGTTCACAAGTGTGGTGCCTGGTTAGATCTGAAGAAACAGGATTAAATGATAAAGTGTGAACTCATACGTGAACTGTGAGATTTATCTGGATCCTAAATTTCTTAGCCTAGAAAGCAACATATGCCACAACAAAATGAGGCATCATGGTTATGGAATTTACTGAGATATGAAAACAGTATATTGCAATATTTAAATTAGTTGTCTTTATGAAACCTAATATTATAGTCCGAAGGTTGAAAGTACTGTGTACTTTTGTAAGTATTCCTGAGCATCACCAGTTTGTTGTGGCTGCTTAACTGGCTTAGTTTTTTTCCAGTATTAGATCTACAGTTATCAATCTCTGCCATTTTAACATAAAATCTCATTGCCAATGGCAGCAAAGTAATAGCTATGGCATTTCAAAGTACTCATTTTACACCTTAGTTAGTAAATGCAAGAGAGGCATGAAAAAGTGAACAAAGCCTTCAGAAATCACTGATGAAGAGATTGGCATGCAGTATTTACTGACAAGTATAAGCATCTAATTTCTTGTCCGTAAAGGAGAAGGCAAAGCAATTAACAAGCCAAAGCATTTTGCTGTGGGCTCACCCATTTCAGCATACACTGCCAAGATCTTCTTAACTAATTTAAAATACTGTTCACAAAACAGATGAATGATATTTTCATTAGCACTAAGGAATAGGGTATTAGAAAAGTTCTGCCTAACACTTTTTAGGGATGTTTGCCAAATGTCATCATGTTCATTACAAAATGAGAATCACTAAGACCAACTTCAATGAAGAAAGCAGGAAATGTGTGATATCTTCACAAACTGCTGCACAGAGCTATCTGTATTAAAAGGAGGTATTCTACCTATGTTCATTTAACAGATTTGAAGAAGTTGTCCTCTATCTAGTGGTTTAATTTCTTGTCTGGAGAGAAATCACTATTAATTCATTAAAGGTTGAGTTCACAATACAATGATATAGTGTATTATATACCTATATTATATACCTATACATACCTACACTCACTAGTTTCAAAATATTTATGCAGCCTTCACTTTTAGAGGAAACATTCATAATTCCAAGTCAGAGAGCTATGATTCTTCTGCCTAAATGAAGAGTCTTTTTTTTCTGTTTCCCAAAAATGTCATAATGTCTACAGCCGTATGTGTTTGAAGGGCATCATAATAATTGTGGCAGTCTTGTCAATGGCAGAGATATATGAAATATTCAAGAAGGGACGTTTGAGAAGTCAGGTCATATGACTGGATTTATCTTCATGCTAAATCTAACTATGCATTGTATATATGCATTAATATCACCTCTTTCACCTGGGTGTATTACTTAACAGGACAATAGTGATGGCAGTATTTCTGAAGTCCCTGTTTTAGAGGCAAAAGAAGAACACTAAAAAACCCTTCTATTTAATACTGTTTTTCTGGAAACAATCATTTTGAAGAATGTCCAGTTTGAAAATCCTGAGCAAACTTTGGTATGGAGATAGTGTTCTGAAGTAAAAGTTCCCAAGCATATGCAGGGGGGCATGTCTGAAGTTCTCTGCGAAGCCTTAAGACGTTAACATTTTAAGGTAGGAGATGTGTTTTAAGACACTGATTCTTGGATACCTACATTTTACTTAAATTCCATTTTACACTTTAAAGCCAGTTCGGGATTATAGATCTCATGTCTCTCTGCACTAAAGTCTTTTACTTCTAAATTGGGGATGAGTGCATTTGTTTCTTCATAGGGATGAGAGCATGGCTGCATGAAATACAGTTCTTAATTACCACATCATGAGGTTATGTAGCTGCCTAAGTTCACTTGTACTTTCACCTCCAGAAGAAATACATACAAAATTGTAACTTAAAAAAATCTAAGAATAATATAGGACTAAGTCTTTTATGGACAATTACATTTTTTTTGTGAATTCAAATGATGTTTTACTTTTTACTTAGAAGTGGTGAAAAGAGCTTTATTTATAGCTCTTAAGATAATAACCTTCTGTTTATTTACCAGTAGCTGGACAGCAGCATATTTACCCAAAAGGTGGTAATTTCTGGTTTTATTCTGTTCGGTGATATTATTCAGTGGTTGTCCTGGCAGCCGCCTGCTCCCTAATCCTATAGGCTCATAAACAGTGATGTAGAAAGACATCTATATGTGGGACAACTTCTTCTGTGACAGAAGCAGGAACAGGACTTGGTAAGGTCACCAGGAAACTGGTACTCCAGAGCAGAGGATATCTCTCACATCCACAGGACCTCCAGGGAAAGATAAGCACACAGTCAGGTCCTTGTCCCTGAACAGGAAAATGCAAGTAGGTGACATGGTGGTGCAGAAGGTAAGTGACACCTGGTGCAGAGCCTTGGACAGTCTCTGCCGGTCTGTGCTTCACATCCTCAACAGTTGGTCCTGATCCCTGAGCAATGGGATTGTAAGACTGGGCTATGTTTTGGTTGTGACCTACAGCATATAGAGCTGATGCGAGGAGAGGAGCAGAAGTCATCCTTCCCTTGAGGTCCTCAGGTGACAAAAAAGATAGATATGAATTCTGCTGTTTCCATGGTGGTTCTCTGCACCACATTGTTTAAGTACAGAGCAGGAGATGACCACAGCTGAGCCCTCAATCAGCTTTGCACTTTACAACAGAAGAAAATTTCCCTGGACAAAGGTTTTAAGGCAAAGGCTGAGAGGAGATAAGGTTGTACCTTTTTATACTGCTTACTGGTGATTTCACAAGATGCCCACAGGGCACGTGAGTAAGCAGTAGGATGCAGGCGTAGGCAAAGACTGTTATAGCAAAGAATGGGATAGTCCCAGCCCCACAGCAGGTTCTTGCACATATGAAAAACATATTGTCACGGTTTAGGGTCAGGGCAGTCCCTTAGATCTATAACAGATGCTCTCTGTTAACCCCCCTCCCTCCCCAAAGGGGAATAGAAAGTGAATAAGGGAGAGAGACTTAGCGATTAGAAAAGGAAACTAGAACAACTTTAAGGAAAATTAAATTAATAATTTAAAAAATGGAATATATACAAATATATACAAAACCAGTATCAAATCCAAACCCCCTGATGGTAATTACATCACCGTCACCACTGGTGCTGTGGAGCAGGCACTGGGGGAGTCCCAGACTGGGCCCCGCAGCACATGGGAGCTGTGTTCAGGAGCTGGATTCTGGTATCGGGTTCAGGAACACACAGACCAGGATCGAAGGCAGAATGGACAGAGTCCTCCTTGGGTGCTCCAAGGAAGGAACCGAAAGAAGACCCGAGCCAAGCCAAGCAAAACTGGCAAAGCAGTCCAAGAGGGGAGAAGAGCCCAGAGACCCTTTAGATCCCTCAGCTCTAAGCCCAATATGATGTATATGGGATGGAATACCTCGTTGGTCAGTTTAGGGTCACCTGTCCTGTCCATTCCTCCCTGAAGGTGCAGCCTTTCACTTTCTGCACCCCCTAACGTGGTACACAAAATCCAGCAGTGGCCTTGGTCTGCATACTAATCCTTGGTAGCAACTCTAAACATGAGGTGTTATCACTGCTAGAAGCAGACACTGTCTGGGAGAACAGGCTGCTAACTTCAGAAAGTGCAGTTAATTAGAAGAACTGAGCTGAAAAGTAAAATTACTGAACAGAATTAGTTCTGTTCTCACGCAAACCAGGACACATATACAAATAGATTTATTGTTTTTTCTCAGGATATTGCATCCTCTTATTAGTGAGTAGTTTTCTCTTGATTTACCATCAGCAATTTCACTGAAAGAAGAGAAATGCTAGGTAATATATTCAGAAGGAAGTTTTGTTTGTTTGTTTGGTAGGTTTTTTACTGCTGGTGTGCACATAAACAGTGCAGGATTTCCTACATATTTTTGGAGTGGAGGAAGGGGAGGAAGCTAGCTCCTTCCTACTTTTAGATTCACCTATCTTACTGGACATATGTGCAAGATAGAAGGCAACACAGCAGTATCCAGAGTGCTGCTTTTATGCACTTGGTTAGGAGGACAGGGCTCAAGATGAATCTGTAATTGTCAGTACTAAAAATTTCGACCAGTTTATTAGAAGGAAGAACCTTATATCAAAGAGGAAGATCTTTAACAATGCCCTTTAACAGTAACAAATTAAACATGCAAATACTGAAACAATCTCATATAATTTTACCTGCTGTACATTTTGAAATTTTCTTCATGGATCACTAGTTTATTTAATGGCCTTTCACCCCTGAGGCCATACTTCAAATTAAAACTGTGTAAGCTTTGAGAAGTAACCAATATGAAATTATGTTCTGAATTTGTATTAAAATTGTACAACCTTGATGATCTCCCTCTACAAGCTCAACAAGCTTGTAAAATGTTTAGACAAGATGATATGTCTTCACACAAGAGACTTTTTCTTCCTTATTAGTACATATTATTCCCCATAGCAAATAAAACATTTTCCCAACAGAAATGTGAGAAATACCCTATACTATTATTCTGCAAATAACAATGGGAAAGAGGGGTGGAGAGTGGGAACAGAAGCTTGGTTTTATTAGCAAAGTCTACGTGAGAAATATTATTCTGCTACACTATCGGAAAGAGAGATGAAGTGAGTTTTTTCTGCCATTTAGTAGGATTCTTTTATGCGCATAAGGAGAAATGGGGAAGCAAACCTCTGTTCACAGTTTTCATCAAAATCATTTTCAAATGCACAACATTTCTCTGACACAGTTTACTCATCTGACAGAGTGGATCATTTCCCTCTAACAACACATTATTCCTTGTCAGTAACCTATCTGAAAACCACATTTCTTTATTTAAAGTGTGAGATTTAGAATAAAAAGATAAACATACACACCAACATACACCGCTCTGTATTCTGCAGAGGCAGCGTGTTCCATTTTGCCATTTGTTTGTGCTTGTTTACTGTGTCCCATGTTGTTTCCACAACCTTGCATATGAGTGACTGAGAGCAGCCTTATGCTAGAATAACTTTTTCTTGCAAGAAGAAAGTGGTCAGGGCTCTTCATGATGTTTTTATAATATGAGAATTTACCATGAGATGCAATGCATCATCTCTATGTCACGTTATATTACTAAACAGAACTGCAGTGAAGCTCATAAATATGCTCTTTCAGATAAATACTGCTCTGGGAATCAATCCAACTGCTTATTGGAAAGTTTCACTAAACATAGGTCTTTCTTTTGGCTTTTCACACCATTTACATACCGGTCCTTTAGGTTTTCTATTCAAGGACAGGATGAGATGACAACAGGTTGTGAGAAAGACAACAGCTGGAGAAGAAAAAGTCACAGAAAAAGGAAAAATCATACAGGGCTAAAATATTAACACTTGAGTTTTTTGCATTATAATAATCATTGGCTTTCTTAATCAACTTTTAAAACTATTTACCATTCATTTTGAGAAGCCTTCTTTCCACTGGATATCTCCATTAGCTATTTTTATGCACTGTGTCCGCATGCCTTTCTGATCTTTTATATTTCTTTCTTGCTACTCAGGCTTTCTAGAGTTATGAAACCAAATACAACCCAACAATGACTATATATGATAAATATTAATTTCCAGTTCTCTCCAAATTAAAGAGCAGCACTTTGTCAAGCACTCTCAAAACTAGGTTTTTTCATAGGTAACCTCTGTATGCCTGGGGATTTTTCAAAGCCAAAACCTAACTCTGATTTAGAAGTTGACCACTTGCATTTGTATTTCTCCCATAGTTTAGACAAAAACCGCACAACAACCAACAATAGTACAAGCAACACAAAGACATCAACAGATAAATAAATAAAGTAAAGGTATAGATGATCTTATCTGAATCTAAAGATCTCTCTCATCTCTCCAAAAAGGGCAAAAGTTGTGGATGGACACCAGAGATTAAAGACAAGAATATTTCTGCTGTAGGCTATAGGTGATCTGATCTCTTAATCCAGCTGCTGTTAATATGTACATGTTGTGCTAATTACTTATGTAAATTATTTCATGGTTATATTAAATTTGTGGCTTTTTTTTTTTTTTATTCTGAGCATTGATTTTCAGTATGATAAGAAAGTAACAAACTTAAAGGACATTTCTAATTTACAGGGTTTTAATCATGAGAGTCTCAAATATAACAAAAATGTTCTAGTCAAATATGTGGCTGTTCTGTGCCAACTGCAATCTATTCTGTGGATATAATGCAGAGATGACATTAATCTTCTACACTCTTATTGCCTTTTACTGCAAAAGTGCAACTATAATGCTTCAAAATTTAGAAGCATAATCCAAGACCTACTTTTAGCAAATGTGATTTTCATTGCCCCATTTTCTTTGGAGAAACTCAAGAGTTGAATATTACCACCAAAGGAATGGCAAAGATGGCTGTGATAGGAAATCTTATTAGTAAACAAGAGCTGCATCTGAAAAATATTGTCATTAAAAACTATGTCGTAGTTAATTGAGTCTGATATGAAATTTAGTGCTGGAGAGTTAATGACTAATGCAGCTATTTCACAGAGCTTGGTTACTGCAGGCTCCATAATGATCTCCTTTGCTTCATAGCAACAATGAAATTAACCTCTCTTTTGTCCTGCAGGTGTTGTGTTCTGATAATGCATATCCTTTACAAGTATGAACAAATTATTTGCTTTGCATACAAATTGAGGATAAGCTGAACCCATATGGAAAAACTAGCAAATGTGACGCACGAAGGGCTGAAAGGATGATCCTGGGAACTACAGACCTGTCAGTCTGACCTCAGAGCCAGGGAAGGTTATGGAGCAGGTCATCTTGAGTGCCATCACACAGCACATAAAAGACAACCAGGCAATCAGGCGCAGTCAGCATGGGTTTACGAAAGGCAGGTCCTGCCTGACTAACCTGATCTTCTACAACAAGGTCATCCACCTAGTGGATGAGGGAAAAGCTGTGGACATTGTCTACCTGGGTTTTAGTAAAGCCTTTGACACTGTCTCCTATAGCATTCTCCTTCAAAAACTTATGATGCAAGGCTTGGATAAATTCACTCTGCAGTGGATAAAAAACTGTCTGGATGGCGAGGCTGAAAGAGTATTAGTGAAAGCATCTAAATCTGGTTGGTGTCTGGTCACAAGTGGTGTTCCCCAGGGTTCAGTACTGGGGCCTGTTCTCTTTAATATCTTTATTAATGATCTGGATGAGGG
>WTSP01015527.1:14993-25762 GCA_025331215.1 Actenoides lindsayi | reverse complement strand
AAATAAGAGATTTAGAATAAATTTGAGGAAAAACTTTTCTACAGTGAGGGTAACAGAGCAGTGGAATGTGCTGCCCAGGGTGGTTGTGGAGTCTCCTTCCCTGGAGGCATTCAAAACTCACCTGGACATGTTCCTCTGTGATCTGATCTAGGTGATCCTGCTCTGGTAAGGGGGTTGGACTAGATGATCTTTCTAGGTCCCTTCCAACCCCTAATATTCTATGATTCTATGATTCTATGATTCAAGCTGCAACAGGGTAGGTTTAGACTGAACATTAAGGAAAAATTTTTCATAGAAAGAGTAGTCAGACACTGGAATAGGCTGCCCAGGGAGGGGGTTGAGTCACCATCCCTGGATGTGTTTAAGGGTCGTTTGGATGTGGTGTTGGGGGACATGGTTTAAGGGTGAACTTTTTAGAGTAGGGTTAATGGTTGGACTCAATGATCCCAAGGGTCTTTTCCAACCTGAATGATTCTATGATTCTATGAAAACACTTGTCCTGTGAGGACAGGAGGAGAAGGTTCGGCCATGTCATTAACTGATGATACTGAGAAGTATGTCAGGTAACATGAAGCTACTGTTCAGATTTCTAACAGTCTGCTTTTGGATGAAAAATAGCGCAAGGTTCTTTGTCAGGCAATCAAGGAATACATCTGAGTGGCTCACACTTTAGATACAATCTGAAAACAGTCCCAGAAAAATATTTTTAATGTTTTTTCTTCATTTAGCCTTTTGCTATTGAGTTATACTTCACAAGAAAGAAAAGAAAAATGGCCTTGTTTCTATCAATCAATCAATCAATCAATCAACTGATCATTGAACTCAGATGTAGTACCTATGATAGTGATTCTTACTTTAAGTTTTTATGTAACCAGATCTATTTTTTAGGAGAAAACTGTTAAACACACTTTTTGGCGGATAGATCATGGAAGGGAGATCATTACTTAAATTATAATCCAAGGAATTCTTTACTACTGTCCTTTCCTCCTGCAATAATCATGCTTAAAATTGTGAGTGTAGTAATAACAATAATAATAGTTAAACATGTTGTCAGACATTATTTTAGTCTTCATTTTGCTATGGGATTTCTAAAGATGTCAGAAATTGTATCAAATGTACAAGAAGTTCTAATATTGTCATAAAAATAATTTAATAAAGAATTAACAAATCTTCCATTTGGAGTTTTTTATTCTGAATCCTTATCTATGTCCATGGAGTTCTCTGCCAGGGGACGGTCTCCATTTGCAGGCACTGATGTTTATTGTGTCACTTCCCATTCATGCTTGCTCTTGGGACTAAGTAGAGTGTATCATTTTATTGAGTACAGGCTTGTGTTGTTTTCAGTGAGGATGAAGAATTCAGATTTACATCAAATAAGCTAGATAATTTGGAAGACAAACATGTCTCCTTCAAGTGTACTTTCCTCTACTGGAAAGACTGAGCAAAGACAAAGACTGATCAAAATCGTTGTTGTCATTACTCACTTGTGGTTTTCTATATCTGATAATGTGAAAGGTTAGTTACAAGCACTGGTCAATTAAAAGCGAGTGCATCCGACCTGTGTCTGCCCATCTGGGCTGAGGCATTCATCATCTGAGGGAATCAGTATGTGTGTAGCCATCTTTGCAAACACACGTAATACACACCTCCTTCTTTCTAAAATCCTCCTACACTATAGCCCATTTCAGGAAGATATTGGTCTGATAAATGAAGAATGGGCAATTTCAGCTCCATTGAGTAGCATGGTGAAGCAGTTTGCAATCTAGGGGAAACAAAATTATTGGATACTTATTTTTGGTGGACTTACTTAGACTGTTATTTGCCCCTCCTCAATCAAATTTTCAAAAATACAAAGCTTATTTCATGTTTATTTTTTAGAAAGCAGTGTTTCAATTTTAGCATTAGTGTCTCATGAATTCCTGCAAAGCTTCAAAAGCTCAAAATGTCATGCATCTCCTCATTCAGAGAGGAAGTGTCAGGTGTACCTTTTTTTTTTTTTTTTTTTTTTTTTGGTAAAGAAACCATAATTGATAAGAACAGAGCCCTGTGCACAGAGGGCGTTGTCCTCATTAAAAGGGGAGCAGGCAGCAGATCTAAGTGATGGTGCAAGGGTGTATGCAAGGGCTCAAAAGATGAACTCCGAAATCTGGGCGGCTCCTGGCAAAACCTGCAGATCATTTCTTTCTCCTCAACAGCTTTCTGCAACTTTCCCTGCTTAGGGCAGGGTGTATTCTGTTGTCCTTTGTATCACCATGGACATCTCAATTTCACTTGTGAGAAGCAAATGGTATACCTTTTAATCTGTGTTCATCTCATTACCAGTGGATAGAAATAGTCTGCCTGCTGGTCTTGCCGTGAAACTAGTGTCCTGTTTAAAATATAATAAATATGTCCACCTACCAGTTCTGTCTGCTGTTTGCAACTGGCCACTTCCTCAAATCACTTTGCTATGCTTTGCTGTTCTGTTTTTGCATATAACTCTACATTATTTGATCCTGGATGATGTACATGGCCTGGTAGCTCTGGATTTAACTAGTGCAAATTAAATGTGTTTGATTTTGGTTTTTTTTTTAACATGAACATGTTACTCGGTTAATGGTTGAGTAGTGTAGCAATAGTCTTTGTGTATGAACCAACAGAGGAATGCTAAATGCAGCTCAGCATTGTCTTCCACATTTTAAGCTTTTTTAATGCTGATCCACATTTTAAGCTTTTTTTTTACCATTTTCCATGCATGCTTTACTTTAATTTGGCTTTTTGTGTGCATGTGTGTCTTAATTTGACCGAGATAAAGATTTAAAGGAGAAAATCACTATATATGACTATAGTCAACCTAAACCTTTCTATGCAGCAGAAGCTTGGTCATTTTTTCTTTTTTTCTTTTTTCTTTTTTTCTTTTCTTTTTTTTTTTTTTTAATGCAGTTTGCATGCCTTTACAGTGGAATAAAAAGTTCAGGACTTGGTCCCTCCCCCTGGATTATGTCTGTGCTGAGAACCAAGTTTTAAAATGGTTCATATTTATCTTTCTTTGAAGATAGGATACATTTAGTTTTTAAAACAGGCAGACATCTCTTACCTGTCAGTCAGTTGGAGGAGTAGCAACTGTTAAATGAAAAATGTCATATTCCTTCTCCTGTAATTAGACATGGTTGGGAAGTAGTTGGCTTTCTCTTTCTTTTTTAATGGAGGTTTGGATACTGATGATCTGTACCCACTTCTGTGGTGGCTGACTGTGGCTCAGACAGCTCCACTGTTATGAAAGCTTTTGCATCTTGGAAGTTCAAAAAAATAGATGAGGTGGTCAGTGGAAGTCCTTGAATTTGTTCTTCCTGTTGCATTGGAATTACTTGGGAGTGCAGAGGCCTGTAGCTGTTCCTCCATCCTCAAATGCCACTGGGATAGCCAGTGTTCAGTCTGGCAATGGTGGTAGTTCTTGAGGTCCTGTTAAGCATTTAGTGAATGTCTTTCCCTACTTTACTAGCCATTTGTAAGTGGTCTGAGCATCGCCCTGAGTGGGATCATTGCTTCATCACTACTATGTGTCATTTTCTGGAGGGAGTGTGTGGTTCAAGAGACCTCTTAGATTTCCTGGATGTGGCCCACACTGTAGTTGTATCATTTATTATATACTTTCAGAAACAGAAGATAAACTATTTTCCCTGATGATTATGGTTTTTTCATATGCTTAAATGGGTTTCTGCCTTTAGGGGGAAGTAATTTTGGCTCCCTTTCACTTATTTGTCTGCGCACTAATGATTTAGCTGAGCTCTGCTGGAAGATTCACAACCTAAGCATTTGTTTTTTCCAGCACAAGGTATATAATTATTTAAAGATGTGAACAGTTAAATTTTTAAACACATGCACTGTCTGGAAAATACTGTAAAAGCAAGTGGCTGTGTGTTGTAGTTTTTATGATATTTAATATTTATAATAATTTGCTTGTTACTGAGTTAACTTTTGAGATGTATTTTGAGTCTTACGTACACACAATCTTAATTTTGCTTGATTGGACATGTGTGAAAAAAGTATTATTTGGCCATAATTGACATGATTTCATAAATAATTTTTTTGAACTCACAGTTTGCTCTTGTGCAGAGCTAGTATATAATTTCTCAGGACAGGAATCTGTTAAGAAAATACCAGCAGAGATAGGCATCATAGTATTATCCCTCATTCAGCATCAAGCCTCCCAAATTACATATTATCAGGAAAACACTGTATTGAGATTTATCTTGAAAAACGTTATTTAGGACTATGCAGCTATGCAGTTTAAACTAAAGAGCAAATGGGTCTGAGAAACCTAAAACCTGTTAATATTTAAAGTGATGGAAAAACATGTAAGATCTAAGTTTGAGATAGTATTGAAAAAAAATCTGTTCCAGTTCACTGCAAAAATATTCTATGGACCAAGAAGATGGGGGGGAGGGAGAGAAAGTGTTTCTTTTCTGTCTTAGAAACAGGCCTCTCTGTCCTGGCATACGTTTTGCAGGCAGTTTAAGATACCTGTTACAAAAAAATGTTGACAGAATCAAGGCAATTAAGAACAAGGTGTCAAAATGATCAAAGGGTTGGTGGAATGATTTATGAGGAAAATGAAACTACTCTTAATGATTGTTAAACAGTGGTGAAATTAGGTCAAAGAAGGAAGACGATAATAGGATGAAATGCAGAAAATGTGGGCTGTCTGTTGGTGTTACTTTGTGTATTGAAATAATTGTCTCTGGCACTGTTTCCTGTCAAATGCAAAACATTGCATTAGCCAGGTATGATAAAATCAAACAGGATGCTCTGTTCAGAAAGGAATGCTCTAACAAGGAGTCTTGCATTGCCTTAGACTCAGTAGACTGTCTGTTCCCTATCTTCATCTTCTAAGAACAGTTTTAGGTTTTGTTTTGCTTTTAAATGACCTTTAGCTTCATTAGTGCTAAAGTTCACTAGTGCTTGAACTTGTGTTAGAAGTTGTGATGGAAATATTTGTTGAATATTGATGTTAATATACAGAACCTGGAGTGTCACCACAATACTTCGAAATGTAGGTTTGTAGTCGACCCTTTCACTCAGCATCTCTAGGAAACTTTTCTATTTCATGCACTTAAACTGGCATGTTTTCCGTTATTTTTTCCCTTTTATGATTTTGTTTTCAGTTTCCTGTAATAATTTGGTTGTGCCTGTCATGGCCATCTCCCCTCTTTCCTGACGCCCATCCGTCATAAGCAGAGAGAGGAGGCTGAGTTGGATGAATTGCAAACTGTGTTTTACACCCATCTTCTTCACATGTGAAGACGGCACAGTCCCACCCAGCATCAGGGCTGGATACATGTCCACTGTGGATGTGTGGCCTTGTGACCAGAGGACACATGCCAGTCATGAAGCCAGAGATTATGCCATACCTGTTACGTTATCTGGGATTTCTACATTTTGATTGTATGACTGCATATACATACAGTTATTTATGACTGAATATTTGAGAAGCCCTGTGTCTTGCAGTAACCAAAAGGGTGGATGATCCATTTCATCGAATATCCACCAGACATAGCCATGCAATTCCTTTTTCTTAGATCAGGCTCGTTTAAAGTCACTGTTAAAAGCATGGGCAGCTACTGAGACTTGTATATTTTGGATAGGGATGGTGCAGCTCATAGGTTCATAAAAGCATTAATTAGAAACTTTAAATGTAATCAACAGACAATGAACTACATCAAACAAAAGCAAATATGACTTCTACTTTAAACACTGGGGGAATATTAATGCAGATTTTTTTTGAACAGAAGGAACAGCTGAGCTATTTCCATTCCCTTTCCAAAACCTCGTAACTAAATCTCCTCTTATGAATTAATAAGTACTGCTCACAATGCACTTTTCAGATAACTCAGGGACCAAGTGCGTTGTAGTCATACATTCTTCTGGTGTTTCCTAATGAGATGGGTTGTGGCCCACTGCCAGGAAGTGTGGTTTATTAAATTAATTATCTATGATAGATGCAAATTTTGAATTTATGAGGCACTTGTGTACTTCACAATTTTAGACAGCTCTCTGTGATTCTGTTTGTTTTTATTTTTAGTTTGTGCATTTACAGTTGATATTTTAAAAAGCTGAATGTTACTAAAAACATAACAAAATTTGTTATATTATTAGCTTATCCCTTTTTACGGTTATTATTGCATTGTTGACTTACTAGTTTTTTAAAACATGTGAATGATTTGAGTTGGTTGACTTTTAAAGAAGTCAACTCGAAATGCTTCCCAGTGCCACCTATTAAAACTTAGGTGTCTGATCATTTCTGGGACACACAGTATATCTGTATTAGGTTCCAAATATGCAAAATTAACGGTTTGTTTTTTGTACCAATTATTTTTGTACCAATTATAATTTATTGCATAGTTGACTTACTAGTTTTTTAAAACATGTGAATGATTTGAGTTGGTTGACTTTTAAAGAAGCAACCAAACCTCAACTGTCTGTATTCTGGTATGGCAGCTGTTAAGCAAAAGTGCCTCTAAGAAACCTCAGTATTCTGAAACATAACATAAGGATATTTTTGTGTGCTTAATAAAACATGTACTGTATCAGTTGGTCTTTTATTTACATCTAGGGATTTTCTTTAACATAATTTCAAACAATTTCTGTAAAATTGTAATCCTTGATTTGGTTTTATTCTAAAACAGGCTCCAACAGTATCTTTGTTTTTGTCCTATAAACAGATGAAGATGCAAAATTAGATTAGAAATTGAAGTTTCCATTGGTTTGACAGGAACAGGGCAGCAGAAATTTGAGCCATCTTGGCTGGATGTCTAGATAAAATTTCACGTATTGATTTTTTGTAATGAAAACATGCCTGTTGAAGGGAGCCTGTCTGTCTTGTTTCATCTGAAATGAAGATACTTGCTTCAAAAGGATGCATGTTTGCTTCAGTACCTTGGGTTATCTTATGTCCCACCCCTTACACTTCCTCAGAGCCTGTATTTATTCTGCCTTTATTCAATTAATAAAACTTATGATGAGCATTTGAGATATAAAAGAGTGCAGATAATATTGAAAGGAGGGAGATGTTATTTACTTAAGAGATCTATTGCTGTTATCAAGGGAGCATACACTGACCTATGTGCTGTGTATGCTAATATATTTTCCGTGTGGTCTTCATATGAGAGGTGCACATTCATGTACTCTGGGAATATGGTCCCATTTTGTGGCACTTTTGGTTAGCTTTTGACATCCAGTTCTCATTAGTTTCCCATACTTTATAAAATGGCTTACTATATGGGAAAGTATCAGCATCTATGCTGGAAATTTTAATAACTAGGAATAGCTATAGACAGCCTTTAGCTATATATCTGTATTTTAAGTTTATACAAATCTATTGATCTAAATGAAAGAAAATAACTTTTCTTAAAAGTGTTGAAAGACAAACTACCCATTTATGATTGCAGTGCTAGTAGAGATCTGACTTAAGTTTATAGAGGTATAATTCAGGGTAAGAGGAAATGAATTGAAATGTATGGTGTCCACCCATCAAGATTATACATGACATAGATATACTTAGGATGACATAGATGAGAAGAAATTAGTTCTGCATGTGCAGAAATGCAAAATGTAAGATGGAAATGTAATTAAAAACCCCAATCCAGCATAGTGGATGGAGTCACTGTTAAAGCCCTTTTTCAGCAGTAACTGCCCCATGCCCGTTTGCAGTTGTCATAAACTTCTGGAGGAACATCCAGGCACTTCCTTTGTGAATTATTTAAGAGAATATTTGCCAGAGGGCTCTGGGTACCAAAGTCTGGTCTCCAGCTGTTGAAGGTAGATATACAGTAGATTTCTAATTTTAAGAGATTTGCGGAGTATCTCTTTACCCACTATGATATGCAACTCGAAATGCTTCCCAGTGCCACCTATTAAAACTTAGATGTCTGATCATTTCTGGGACACACGGTATATCTGTATTAGGTTCCAAATATGCAAAATTAACGGTTTGTTTTTTGTACCAATCCTTTGTGTTTTAATTTATTAGGGTGGGATAATAATGTGTTCTCAGAACTTGGTCTCCTCTTGTTTCACCTCACAGGTGACTTCAATCTTCGGACACTGAAGGGGAGCTGGCTACAAATCTTGTTTAAAAGAAGCAAAGACTGCCCCATGGATGTGATCGTCCTGATCACTGTGTTCAGGGCTGTTGAGTTTATTTTGTGAGGAACAAATTGAACTGCAACATTACAGCTAGTGCACTATTCTATAGTAATGGTACAACTGTAAATAAGAGTACAAAACCAGCAAAGGCTTTATTAGATAGTGTTTTTCTGTATTTGGAAGAGACACTGTGGCTCTTTTCACAGATTTGTAACACAGATTCTAGTCTACAAATGCCCAGATATTAAAGAGCATCCTTTAAAATCCCCAGGGCCAAAGCAAGTGCATTCAGAAAATTTGGAAAAGCTGGATGGTGAGTTCTGTGCTCTGTTGATGCTATGTACATCCCTGTCCTCACCACCTCTCCCCTAAATTTATTTTTCTTATACTTCTGGAGAAATTTCAGAGACTAGAATATGACATAAATGTTTTGTCTCCAGTTTATTAGATTACATGTGATGACTTAATGCCATACAACACAGACCTGTGGGATGAATCTGGGTTATGTTAATGGGCTGCTGGGGAGGAGAGGTTAGGAAGACAGCTGAATGTACCACCCTGAATAGTAAGATTGCTGTTGCTGCCTGAGGAGGTAAGAGCAGATTGATGGTGAGGGGCAGTGGTACACTGGAAACAGTCACTAGCTGTCATAGCCAGCAGCTTCAGCCCAATCCTCTGTATCAGGTTATGGTAGGTGGTGGTTTTTTTCTCCTCAAGCAGTGGGTGCTACCTGAAAACTGTACTCTGCATGCTCCAGAGAAAAGATGCTGAGTAGGCTGGATGGAAACACTGGAAAAACCAGGCTTTAGGGTAGGACATCGGGCTGTCTATGATGGCATTGAATTAATAGGGACTGGAAGAAGTGTATAAAGCTAATACTAACTGGTATGAGTTAATGGAAAATGTAGCTGATAAAATTAACTTGATGCTTTTACATGAAGTGACAAGTTCAGTTGATGGATAAAGATGTAATAGGCTTAGGTCAAGTATTTAACCTTGCAGTACTCATTCTTGTTCATGAAGTAAACAAAGCAAAATCAAAGGATCAGCTTTGACTGGCTAAATGACAGGTGCCTAATGTAACTAAATATGGAGTTTGCATTGTCTAGCTGGGTTTGCAGATAAGCTGCTGGCTCTTCACTACTCTTTTTTTTGGTGACATAAAACAAAAATTACATTACCCCTGCCAACCTCTGGAGAGTCACAAAACCAGAGCTTTCAAGGCCTGAAAGGACCCTCATGGTCAGGCATCCTGACTTCCTGGGCAGTGGAGGCACTAGGACACTTCTGGATTAATTCTTGCTTGAGCTACAACATATAAAGAACATTCTGTGCAAATTGAAAAATCACTAGTGATGATGAAGTCATTCCTTTCCCTGACAATGACGTAAGCAATTAGTGGAATGACAAGAAACAGAAAGAGACAGTGATGTGGATAGGCTGGTAAGCTGAGTCTGGTTAATGGCAATTCTGAAGTCAAAGTCATCCTGATAGGAAACATGAATAACTCCCATGGGCATGTCCTGTGTGACATGTGGCAATTCTGAATAGAAGGTTGAAGCAGATAATCATCTCAGTATGAGTTTTCAATGTAGCAATGTACCCAGAAGGGACTAGTGCAATTCCTGGATATTAAAAATGAGATGCTCCGCCTAGGAATAGAAGTTAGATTGTGTGTTTGGCTCTGGTACAACTGCTACTGGAATACCTTGCTAATGTCCACAAATCGAAGATGATGTTGACTGGGACCAGAGAAGAGCCAGAGAAATCTATAGTGTACTAAGAACTATACACTGTACTGTATTTATTTGGTTTAGGGTGTCAGTAAGAAAGTTATGGGCATTTCTAGGATCAAGATTACACTTTTTTTCCCCCATGAAAAATAAACTGTAATTCAACACTGAATTATTTCAGGGAAGTCATATGGCTTGAGTTATATAGCAGTCCTTCCTTTTTAGCTCCATAAGGTATGAATCTTTTTCATAGAATCATAGAATGGTTTGGATTGGAAGAGACCTTTAAAGGTTACCTAGTCCAATCCCCTGCAATGAGTAGAGACATCTTCAACTAGGTCAGGTTGCTCAGAGCCTTGTACAGCCTGACCTTGAATGTTTCTAGGGATAGTGCATCTACTTCCTCTCTGGGCAACTTATTCCAATGTTTCACCACCCTTGTTGTAAAAAAATTGTTTCTTATACCTAGAGTAAATCTACCCTCTTTCAATTTAAAACTATTACCCCTTGTCCTATTGCAGCAAACCCTGCTAAAAAGTCTGTCCCCATCTTTCTGATAGGCCCCCCTTAAGTATTAAAAGGCTGAAATAAGTTCTCAGATCCTTCTCTTCTCCAGGCGGAACAACCCCAGCTCTCTCAGCCTGTCTTCACAGGAGAGGTGTTCCAGTCCTCTGATCATTTTTGTGGCCCTCATCTGGACCTGCTTCAAGAGGTTCATGTCTTTCTTATGTTGAGGACTTCATAGCTGGATGCAGCTGCATACTCCAGGTGGGATCTCACCAGAGTGGAGTAGAAGGTCAGAATCACCTCCCTTGACCTGTTGGCCATGCTTCTTTTGATGCAGCTCAGGCAGGATACAGTTGGCTTTCTCACCTGTGAGTGCACATACCTACCTTCAGGCTGGACCAGTAC
>WTSP01015526.1:12168-26320 GCA_025331215.1 Actenoides lindsayi | reverse complement strand
TAGAGGGCCATGGAAGCACACAAGCGATAATCCAAGGAGGCTGCAAGCTTAGTCTGCACAATTAAAATTACACTGCTCCCCCCTCTCCCAGTCTGTCCTTAGGCACTCAGTGTGGGTATGGCCACAGGGATGATAGCTGGACAGATGGTGCTTTGGTCTGTCACAGCACTGGCATTTTTATGTCAGTGAGGCATCTCTAGATGCATTCTGCCCTGACAGAGATACAGGTATGTCTCACTGTCTCCCAGTTTCTATTGAATTTATGCCATTCTAGCTTACTTGAGTCTTACTAATGAGTGTTCACAGCCCATCAAACATCAATAGGTGCTCTCAAAAGAAATCTGCTTCAAAATGTTTATTTCTCATGTGTATAAACATTTATCAAACAAAAAAAAAAAAAAATTCATAGGAGAAACCAAAATTTGTTATGAAGTGGTGTTCATTACATCCACAACTCTGTGAAATGTAGTCTTGCAATTGAGGCTTCATTATTTTTTTCAGCCTGCATCTTTTTGAGGCTACACACATTTCTGGAGCAAGATCCAGAAAATATAGATTAAAATGTTACGATCAACAGCTACTTCTATAAACCTCTCAGCATTGAACAATAGAGGAGAACCACTATGAAAAAAATAATAATAAGGATTCACATGTTAAGCTGTCACATTGAAACTTTAGCTAACCTAATGAGTACATTTGGGTTTTAGTTTGCAGTGATGAAGAAACCTCCAGGTAAATGCTAATGTTTCACTGAAACACACTAAAACTCACTGAAAATAACTGAAAATGTTATTGCAGATTTTGAAATGCTTTTCAACCTCAATAGGGAATTAATGTATTCACAGCATTCTGAAATGATGTTTCAAGCACAAAAGCTGCAACTCACTCAAACTAAATTCCCCAGGTACTGAATGGAAATATTTTCCAGTTGAAAAAGCTATTAGAGGAGAGTGAGATTTCGTGACCTTAAAGACAACTACATCTTTCATATTCTTAAAGACAGGAGTAAAGTTTTTGCAATAAATTTGATTAGCTGCAGAAACTGAAGCAAAACCTCAGTCTCATTAGAGGTTTGGAAGAACACCTACACAAGGAGTGAAAATCTGTGAGTCTGTCTGCAGTTTATGTGCTATAATATAAATCCATTTGACTGATAATGTTAATGCTATGTAGGCATATGCAGATGAGAATGTAGCTGTATGGAACTAAAGATTTAAGGTAAAAAGCCCTGCATGATAATATAATTAGGTATTCTCTGAAGAGATGCAGGTACATAACTTTCCAAAATCTGAAACGTATTTTGGATAAAGAAACACAACTATCATTGACAGAATATCTCTGAACAAAAAAAATCTGCCAGCAACTATTTAAGAATATTTAATAAAAAAAAAAATAGATCAGCTTCCAGTCACATCAGAAGCATTACAGGAATACTGATATGACCGTTACTGAGCACAATCTGTGTAAATTTAGGTGTACAACTCTCTATCCAAATAGGAAGATTTCATATATTTAAATAAGCTAGAGGATGCTTTAAAACTTGTTTTTTTCTAAAGAATCATACTTTTGTCTTAGAATGTTATAAAAAGAAAATAATATTTCAACTATTCCTATTCAGAATAATGTAGTATTAATTAAACAAAGTTACCTGACAGACTATGTCATTTAAAATATAATGCCATACATGGCATTAAATCACACATAACTGATGACCATGTGTATTTCACAAGTACACCAAAACATGCCCCCAAATGGAAACTTCTGAAACTTTTTTCAGGCACATGCCTGTGTTTCCAAAGACTAAAAATGACATTTAAAAACATGTTCATAAGTGACCTGCTGAGGTTCATACAGTCAGTCCAGTAGAAGTGGAGCAGGACCCAGGAACCACACCCAGTGATAAACCATGGGCCTTTCTTTAAATTAATTCAATAAAAGAAAATTGAATGAAGACTTTCACTACATTGCAAAGATGCTCAAAATGGAGAGTAGCTTTAAAGCTTTTTCATTAATTTATTTATTTTATATTTCTTTTTATAACAGCCACTGGAACTGTTTTTTTAAAATAAACTCCATTAATTAAATAATCTAAACTATATGGGTATCATACCTTTCTGGCAAAAAGCAGAAGTATAGCAAGGAACTACTTAATTTAATTAGAATAATACCTCATGGTGTTTTTGCTTCAACTAACATATTTAGTTGCTCAATATAATCTAGAAAAAGTGTAAGGCATCTTTTAAATAATTCCTTGAACTTGTCTTTTCATTTGCATAACCAGGAAGCAATCAAATCCGTAGTGTGGGTATCATGTCTGCACACATCTAGTCAAAATATTGTGATGTTATTTTTATTCTGAATGTTTGAATACAGCTAAAGTACACTTAAATTGGAAATGCATATGCGCCATACTGTTATAGCCCCTTATGCTTTTTTTTCCATTCTTATATTTTGTTATAATTCTCCTTAGTGAAATATCATCCTGCTAGATGAACTGACAAAGGCCTCACAGAGAGGTGACTAGTGTCCAAAACTGTCAGGCCAGACTAGGGAGAATCGAAGCAGTCATTAAACAGGAACGTTTATTCCATGGCTGATTTTCTCATCTATTAATACACTGTTGCTCCCGTGGCTGTGCTTATTCTCTGCTGCTTGCTTTACAGTGATGCAGAGAGAGGGCTCTTTTTTTTATTTCCTTGCTTTTTTGTAATCTTTTTAAATGATGGACTCAGATCAAAACTACTTGTAAGTGTAGAAATTCTGAGTAGGGGCATCCTAGAAATAGACTGAAAGGCCAGATGCAGCTTTTTCTCTGGATTCATTTTCACTTCATATACTTCAGCAATAATACCAGCACTTTCCTTCAATGTAATTCTCTCTGCAGATATCAAAGCACTTTTCAAAAGGATTTAGTGTCCCTTTTCCCACTGTCATGGTTTAATCCCAGATGGCAACTGAGCACTACACGGTGTTCGCTCATTCGCCCTCGGAGGGATAGGACAGAGAATTGGAAGAGTAAAAGTAAGAAAACTTGTGGGTCAAGCTAAAGACAGTTCAACAGATAATGCAAAAGCCCATGCTCAAGTAAAGCAAAATGAGGAATTAATTCTTCACTTCCTATCATCAGGCAGTTGTTCAGCCTTCTCCAGGAAAGCAGGGCTCCATCACGTCTTTGCCCAGCTTTATATCCTGAGCATGATGTTATATGGTCTGGAATATCCCTTCAGTCAGTTGGAACCAGCTGTCCCAGTTGTGTCCCCTGTCAACTTCTTGTTCACCCCCAGGACACTCACTGGTGGGATGGGGTGAGAAGCAGAAAGCGCGTTGACTTTGTGTAAGATCTGTTCAGCTGCAACAAAAACATCCCTGGGCTATCAACACTGTTTTCAGCACAAATCTAAAACACAGCCCTGTATTATCAATCATGAAGATAATAAACTATCCCAGCCAAAACCAGCACACTCACTTCACACATGTGTGGCCTAACAATATCAGATGTAAAAGCTGTTTATTTCTCGCTACCTGCCCATAGGCCTGGCTTACAACATGTGGATCCATGATAAAAATATCTGCAAATTGAACAGGTCAAATTTGATATCTGAAAGACAGCAACATATTCTTTTATGTTTCTTTTTCTTCCCCCTTAATTACAGCTCAAATAGGTATTTTATTTCAAAGTCTATGGTGGAATTGTAACAGGCTCATCTCCAGATTCTTAGTGAACCTATAAGGGGAACACTTAGGGAGAGATGCCTAATACAGTCCTAGCACGGCTACAAGGGGGTTATGAAACCTAGGAGGTTTTATAAAGGGCATGGTTGTTTTTTCCATTTTTTAAGCACTTTTTCTTTTTTCTCAGACTTGAAAGAAGGGTGTGAAACAGCAATTGTCTCTGGGATGTCAGCATTTCAGTAGATATTCTGCCACTCCCAGAGGCTGGATCTGCTGGGAGCTATTTCTGATATTTGCTGACTTCTTGATGCCAGGCAAACAAAACCCATTAGTTTTCTCTTCTGTCCCACAGAAAACATATCTCAGACAGTGGCCAAACGTATCTAAAAACCCCACACTTACTGCTAAAGACTTGCCTCCTTCAAGGCAGAGGAGTGCTCCCACCAAACCAAGGAGAGAGAGGAGCCTAGTCCCATGACATTGAGGCAATACACAGGTGGGATGCTGTGATAACAAAGGTAAGGATCTCATTAACCCTAACTTTGCCGCCAAAACCATTTATGCCCTGAAAGAGAACTGAGGTAGTCAATGCAAGGCATTTTTACTTTATATTTATTAATTTCCTTTTGTTTGCTAGATCACTAGGAAGGTAAATATGACTGCCAAAGTAGGTGTGTTTGACTTTTGGATTATGTGAATCCACTGGTGGCTGTGCAAAAATACCTGCTTTCAAATTCTTATGAGTCAGTCAAGTTATCTCACGTATCTGACCAACGTTACTCTGTGCTGTTACTGTCAAGCTGTGCTGCTAAGAGGTCATCTGCTGCTGTCTGTCTGCCCTTTAGGGTACACAGACTGTCTGTGGCAGTCTATTAGAGCCTGGTCAGCCAGCCAGTACTTGAGTTAATGTTGTCTGCTTCTTTCACATACATGAGAGGATATGCTGTTTCCAAATTAGACTCATTCATTTGCTTTGAAACACTGCTGGACCAAGACCTCTGCTTCATCCTTTGCCAACACTTATATTATCAGCTGCATAGTTGAGTGAGTGTGAGCACACAGGGAAGAGATCATGTCAGTCATAAAACATCAAAGTCAGAGGGACCAATTAACTCCTAAAAGTTGTGTGATACTTTCATATTTCTTCTCCAAACACCATGGGTCAAAAATACTTCTGATTTTAACAGATGTAATAATTTTCCTCTCCAAAATGCAAGGAGTGGAAAGTCAAAAAGGATCAATAATTAATATCAGATTGTATAATTTTGCTGCTTAAAAAAAAGCTATTTGAAAATAGTCCTTTTGACAGTGTTTGAGTTGGTATAATCAAGTATATGGCCAACACAGAACCAACTAGGAGACAAACCACAATGGCCATTACACAGTATTGATGCTTTCCAATGTAAAAAGAAAGTTCACCACATTTCTTTCATGGCAGTGAGCTAGAGAAATAAATAAACAGCATCATTTGCAAGCCCTACTGAGGTTGAGTGCAGAAAGGTCACAGCAGCCATCAGCTGCTTTGAAACTTCTGAGTGAATCCTAATTAGAGAGGCAAATTCTAGGCACCTAATGTGTAGATTAGGAGAGTTTTCAAATTGCCATGTGTTTAAAAGAGCTGATACTGATTTATCAAGATATACCATAACACATATTGGTTTTCAAACTCTGTAGCAACCCTTTCTTTCCTTCTGACTTTAAATCCATACCACATCTAGCCTTCCATGTTAAAGCTGTTGCAACCGGTGGGGAACTGAAAGAGAGAGCACCGCCTTTTGAAGTGAGCTACTGGATGTCACTGTGTTTGTGTAGGTTGTGACACAAGCAGCAGTCACAGACTCTTTATAAGACATTTTATCCAAGCAGTCAATTTAGATTGAAAAAGCTCTAAAAAACAAGAGGTGATTAAAAAAAAGGAATTGGTTGGGGTGTTTTTTCTATAGGGCTTCACAACTGTATCTTCATTTCTCCATCTTAAAACTTGTACTATTTCATTCTCTGCCTTGCAGTGAAGAAACTCCCTACCCTACAATATCTTTCCACAGCTCACAGGAGCAAAACTGTGTGGGGCCCAGTACTGCTGAGCTGATCCTCCTGCACCAGAGCCTCTCATGATGGGGAATGAGGTAGTGATGTTGAAAATAGGCTTTGAAAAAACTGAAAATTAGCAAATCAAAATTCCTTTAGTTAATAACGCACTGCTTGCAGAATCCCACTTATTAAATGGGATATTTTGGGACTATTTTCTCAGGCACAGTTAACAGCTTGAGCTAATCTGTGCTATTTGTAATAACACCTCATAATCCAATTTACTACATGTTTGGATAATATCAGAACAGTTCTGGTCTTTTGAATGATGTTTACAAGTCGTAGGGTTTGGGATTTTTTGCTTTATCTGAATTTCTGATTTTGCTGTGATTTTTAACTAAATAAAAGTAACCTAAACAAACAATTTCTTTAAATGCATCTATCAAGGAGAATTTATTGTAAATAAGGAGAAGACCAGGAGAAGGCTGGTGGAATAAGTTTGTCTGTGATGAGTGGGGCACTAAGTGTTAAAAAAAAAAGAACAATAAAAGAATTCTGTTACAACTGTAATTTCATTATTCCATGTCCATTCACTCCACAAGGACAACTGTCAAACAAAACAATAAAGAAACAGAGGTGCCATCAGAATTTAGAAAGTATCAACTTGCAATCTTCCCAACTACTTATACTTGTTCCTAAACATGTATGCTCATTATGGTGCTCTACAGTTAATCTTAGCATGGATATAAACCTTGACACCTCTGGCTAGGAGATATTTTGACCTTACTTTCCTAGTTACCTTTTAAGAACAAGAGGGATCTGCTGGGCCTTTGAGATGTTCAGTCTTACTGAAGAAATAAGGAGCAACTATGGGGTTTTGGTATGCAAATACATGGTTCCTTGGAAAAGCAGGACTAACTGTATTTACTTGGAAATTCTCCGATGAGAAACTTCTTCTCTTTCATCATCTACAGTCTTGTCACAGCAGTCAGTGATCAGGGATCACACTAATCGCTCTGGCTCTGGAGGAATATCCAGGTTTGAATGGAGTATGTATAAAATCCACTTGTTACTGTGCTTCAAAAGATGACATAACAGTCTCATAAATTGTGCAGACCTTTAGAGAGTGGGCCATGAACAGTCATATGGAGAAAATGAAGCAATTACAGAGTTGATAAAGGCAAACCTGTTTAGTCACTAACTTCTCATTATACTAGTGTTGTTCTTTCAGGAAGTTGATTAATGTCTATTTGATCAAGAAACATGGCAGTAGTATAGGAACACAGATCCTGACAAGATGCCCATGAACAAATGTGCAGATCTCTAATAATTTCGGAAACTGACAGTTGTGGATAATTTTGGAAACTGACAGTTGTGGATAATTTCACAGGCACATCATGAACAGAAGCAGATTGGGCAGCCAAGCCACATAAGTGAAAGGAGGCTTTATACCAAATGTGACATTCAGGTGTGGCTCAATGCAAGAATCACTTTGCATCATAGCTGGAAGCAATTGGATGGTGCATTTCTAGACACTGCTTTCTATGGTTTTGTAAAGGAGATAGTTTGGTGGCTGAGCACCTCAGGTGGTCTTGCAGCCAGCAAGATTAGTCTTACTTCAGAAGTCTTCAGTCCCACTTCTGCGGAAGTTAGTAATGTGTAAGCTATGGATGTAGAATGAACAATGAAAAACTGAGAATAGGTCTATGAGAAGACTATGCTACTATTACAGCATAGATAGGACATTACAGCAAGGATAGAGCCTGAACTTGGACAGGATCAGAGCTACCCTACTCAGTGCACACACATTTGCTAACATGGTGGCTCCCTTTCTGAGGTCAGGTTTTCATTTACTAATGAAAGAAAACAATGTTGCTATAGTACCCAATAATAATGTGTACAAAATATTGAGGTTTCGTCGAAGAAATTGTGCAAAGGACTTGGAATATAATGTAATTTCTTTTCTCAAATGACAGTATTATTTGCTAAGGCCACTGAGGTTATGTCTTTACTTCTATGGTAACCACGCCTTGGGAAGTTCCTGGCCACAGAGGTATCTGGCATTGAACAGATCATGTCTATGCTTGTAAACTTTGTTTACCTCTAAAAGAGGGTAGCCCTGTACAAATCACTTTGTGCGAATGGTCCCTTGAGAACATTTGTACTTACACTGTGTCTAGGAATTATTTTAAAGACTGCTAGCTGGCATAGGACAAAATGATATCAGAGAAGACTTTATGTATAAGAATAATATACACAGTTATGTTTCAGTATCTTGGAAGCTTCTCTGAGTTATTCTTCTAGTCTAGAGACAAACTTACCATACTATGGCACTGTTATCTGTGTTATGTTATGGTGGAATAAATGAGGAGCGATTGAGCAATTGAAAGGAGGAACAGACTGAAGGCTGGAGAAGAAAAATTACTGAATTAGTATCATGTATGTTTTGAGGGAGGTTTGTGTTTTCTTCTGACTACTGCAAGAAGAAATTTGTATTGTATGTAAACATTTTGTTTCCAAATATCTGAAGACTCATGCATTTTTCCAGAATTATAGAAATTCCAGATAGTTTTGCAGAACTATATAAATGATGGATACCAAATTTTGGAAGCTCACATTTAAATTATGGGAATACATCCAACTGTATATTCTGGGTGTCTTTTGGTAATCACCTGCAATATATTTCAAGATATTGTCCAGATAATCACTATTTAGATTACTGAATTCTTCCTTTATATTTGTAGAATAAATAGAAGACAGAAGGAGAAGCTTAACTCTAGCCCACAGTCATTAAAGGTTAAGAAATTACTTACTCAGAACAAAGGTAGAGAGTGTTCAACTATTAAGATTTTCTCTTTTTACTTGCATACAGGAATAATTAAAATACTGCTTTATACATCAAGATTTTCAGGTATATTTTTCAATTAGCTATAACATTTGAATAAATTTGAATGCCAATTTTAGGTGTACATCAATATTCTGGCAGAAGGTGTGTATTTCCCTTAATTATTTTACTACAAATCACAAGTTCTCTTAGCTAGCTGGGAAATCAGTTGACAATGGATGTTCTCCAGAGCAGGGACATGTGGCACAATCTTCAGCTTCATTGGCTGCATGGAGCTCCGCAGAGCAGCTGTGTCAGGAACAGACTGGGACCTGGGAAGAAGTTCTTGCTCATCTGGGACTGAATTACAGCAGAGAAGGTGCAAAGATGGAACCAGGCCCTTTTCAGCTGCGGTCGTAACAGGACAAAAGGCAATGGGCAAAAACTAAACACAGAGGTTCCCTCTGACCATCACGAAGCACTTTTTCACTGTGAGGGTAATGAAGTGCTAGAACTGAGAGAAGTTATGGAGTTCCCCTCCTTGGAGATCTTAAAAAGCTGTCTGGACATGGTCCTGGTCAACTGGCTCCAGGTGTCTCTGCTTGAGCAAGGGGTTGGATCAGAGGATCAGATTACCTCCAGAGACCCCTTCTAACATCAACAACTCTAGATACTTTTATATCCTCAAAACTTGAAAACCATAAGTAACCCAAAAAATGGATGCAACAACTGGAGAGACAGCCTTTCTCTTAACTATTTTCACTGTTCATCTTTGGATTTTGGCCCTTGTTTAATTTAGAGGCATGCAAAAATCTTGTACTGAGTACAGGATTATTGTGGATTGTCAGTGGAACAGATGGTCATACATTAATCTGCAAAAATTCGGTTTAGACTAGTGAGTAAAATAAAGAACAGACATGGTCTCAAGTGAAGGTTCTGGGAAATAATTTTTCAGATCAAGAAGAAGTATTTCCACTATTTAAATAATATAGTGGAAACAAAGAAAAAGAAAAAAAAAAAAGACAAGGCCTGGCTGAAAAAGTATTGTTTCTAGTTCGATAAATGAAAATAACCTAAAAGGTAAAATTACTAGGAAGCAAGGAATTACTTAAAAAGACTGACAATTCAAAGGCAGAGAAATAGAAATAAAGAAATGCAAGCAATTATTTTAAAATATAGTTTAAAATAGCATACTGTGCTTGATTAAACATGTTGGATATGAATTTGTTTCTTATACATAACCATAAAACTGGCAGTGTTCTATGTGTATTTTAAAATACCATAAGCATTTTTTTATATCTTTGTTTTGTTGTACATTCTTTAATGATCTTTCTTTTTAAGGAAAAATATGATGACACATCTATTAGTTTTCTGAAGAAATCTGTCATTCAGAGATATTTGCCTAAGAAGGATAATTAAAAATATTAATAAGGTTTACATTTATCATGTCATGCTATTTGGGACTCCTGTTATATCAAAGATTATGTAAGAGTTCAGATATCTCTCAGTGGAAAATGATATCCCAGAGCTGCAAATTATTTAGATATTGCTGGTTTGCTTTCTCTTTTCTTTATGTGAAACAACCGTACATCACTAAACTCTCCTAATTTAAGGCAAAATTAGGCAATATCATCTAAAATTGTACAATTACTCCATGAGCATAAGTATATGTAGGATTATATGATATATGGCATTTGAATATAGGACTTTATATTGTATTGAATTAATGCTGAGAATATTTTACTTCAGACTGTTGACTGGTGCTGACTGATGCCAAGAACAAGAGACAGTTCACAGAAAGGGAGAGAGGCAAAGTGGCAGCAAACACCAAGAACTGGTTAGGCTGAGCCATTACTGACAAGGAAGATCCTCACTTCTGTTAGTATTATTTCATTCTTTTCAGTGAGTCTGAGAAGTAATTCAAAGCTGTTTCCTCCAAGGAACCAGTTTTATCCTGGAATGAATAAACATGGTACTTACTGGACTTTAAGCTCAGGCATTGGTTATTATTATTATTATATTAATTGAAACAGCCTTCTAGCCATTAAGTGACATGTTCAATTTGTAATATAAATATTAATTTCAAGAGAATACATTTCACAGAAAATGTTTCTGGAAATAATGTTTTGTACACACAACAGCAAAAAATTTTCTACAGTAGACAGATTTTAGGCAGTCATCCAATTAATCCAGCTCTTTTTTCCAGTCCTGGAGAAGAATGATATCTACAGAGTGCTTGTCTCTGAGTCAACTTTGCCAGTGCTGGGGTAACAGGATTAGTGCTGGACAGAATTATAGTTCCTATTAAATTCCTTTCCCCACCCTTCCTCTCCCCTCCCTTCCTCTCCCCTTCCTGCCTCTTGCTCCAAATCTTGTTCCCTCCAAGTACTTTCCTGTATACCTAAGATATTCTGTGCACTGCAGAGGTCTTGATGTAATGACAGTCTCAGATGTCCTTGAATTTGAGCATTATATCTTTATAGCATTGGGAAAGTAATAGAAAATATCTGTTTCTAGATACTGGTTAGTTTTAATGGACCCAGTGTCTATTAAGAAGGCAAAATATCAATGAACATAAAGTCTTGATGTGTAGAAAATAATTCCCTAAGTGCTTTTACACTTTTTTGATTCTAAGTATTTTCATTCTTATTTCTTTTTCCTGTGTTAGCTTTTCCTCATAGAAAGACTTTTAGTTTATTGGTAATGTAAATTTTTATTAAATAATCAGGGGAGGTGATCTGCTGATGTCAAATAGCTTAAAAATTTCTTTGGAGGACTCTCTCAGAGTAGCAGTATCAAAAGAGTTCAAGTAAAATTTGCTTTATATCATCAGTTTATTCAACAGTGTTACTTCAATTAACTGACTTGTCTTTAAAACATAGTTGGAGCAGAAATCTGTGAATGTGAGAGGTAAACCAGAGAACACCAAATTAACAAATCTTCTTTCCCATGAGCTTCACAGGACTAGGTGCTTGCCAGCTTGAGCAGAATTAGGTTTACAGATGTCTACTGTCTTCTCTCTAATATTGACTTTAATACTGATCTTTAATGGGGAACAGAGCTATGCTTCCTCCAAAGTGTCCTGCAGATCAAAGAGAAAAATATCAAGCCTTATATATATGTCTCCCTGAGTGCTAATTGTTTCCTCTTAGAAACAAGAACCAGAAAGGCTTCAAGATCATTGAGGCATTATGAGCAACTCTGTGAAGACTGTTCATCTGCAAAGAGAATGGACAAGATATGTAAAAGTCTCCGGGCTCTGGCTGATACTGTGAAGAAAATCAAAGCATAAGAAAAAAAAATTAACTGTAGTAAGGAAAAAAATAAAATATTGATGAGCAGGGATCAATTCTTATGACTTGGGTTTTATTTCTCTTACCACCAGTATATTTACACTGTCTAAACTGTGGATTTGTATTTCTTCAGATGGTGATACTTACCAGACTGTTCACAGAAAAGCTTTAGTAAAATAAATTTGTTGCGCAAAGTAATAATTTAATTGTGAATTATGGTGGTTTCACAGAGTGATTTATTTGTCTTACTTTAAAAACAGTATGTTATAATTTGTCTTGCTTGAAGAGGTGTCATATATGATCAGGTGTCTCTACAAAGACAGAATCTGTGTTTGTTCCTTGAAGACTTTTTAAGGATCAAGTTTAGGGATTTTTTGACAATTATTTCACAAAACTGTCACTTGAAATCTACTATAATACGGACCAGAAGGTATATAATAACTCACTAATGTGTGCATGAGATTGCAAAGCTAAACTTTCCACTTTGAATACAAATCTCAGCAAGTGCCACAGATGTAAAAGAGTAGCATCAGGTGGCAAATTGCTGCAGCAGCACCACCCTATAGTGCAGTGAAGATGAATGGAGCCTTCTCTGTTTTCCCAGGAGTTCACAATTATGGAATCACCCAAGTAGGTAATTTGTATCAAAAATCAAAGTTGTTAAAAGTATCTCTAAAACTCTGTGTGAGTTGTCTAACAGTTCATAATAACCTTTCTAATGCTTTTATGCAACTATGACACATAGCTGTGCATACAGGAAGACATTTTTATTCTGGACTGTAGATATTGTGCTGCTTTTCATTCCATCGAGAAACCCACTGTTATGGAATCTTCAACAAAAGGAAGAACAGTTCCTCCTGTTCCCAAAGTGACTTTCTGAATAACAGAAGTCACAAGGTTTTATTAAGTAGTTCTTATGTCACAACACAGGTTTAGGCTGCAAAAGGCCAGATAGTCAAATTAGGTTTAATTTTAAAAAAAAATAATTCAGCTATGTGGCATAGATTTCCTGCTCTGAGAGGACCCACTCGAACCATTGTTATGATTGTATGGTACTTATTCAAGCACTGAATTGTCTTAAATGTTCACATTACCCACTAAACATTTATTCTAAGGACGTCAAACTTCAGGTTTTAGCTCTGTCTATGAGAAGGACACTGAAGACTACTTTGATAACTTCTGGGCTCCTCATTTGTTATATAGCCTGTGATCAACTTCGCAATTATTTCAATTTCAGTATATCAAAATCTTGAAGACTTTCTTCTAATCTTTTCACTATTTGTGCAGCTTTTCACTACTGCTGCTTTTTAGTCATTTCTTCTTTCCATTTTCAGCGTTGGAATAGACACGTTCTGGAAACGGCCACATTAGCATCACATACAGGGAGAATTATTTTGCTATTCCTGCTCAAAATTATTTGTTCTTGTGCCATAAAATCATTTTTCCTTCTCACTACAAGCTTGTCTTTGGAGACTATGTCCAAATTCACTGAGTACCAGGGAATCCCAGCTCTTTTCAGAGCTACTGATTCACCAGAGATTCCCCCTTGCCCAAGGCATGGCCAAAATTCCTGCGTCTTGCATATGATTTCTGTTGTTATTGTTGTTGTTCTCTTTACTGTCTTTCCAAAACAAGGTGGATCACTTCTTTTTCTCCCCTGGTTCAAATTCTGCTGAGTCTTGATATCTCCTCTACACTTTAAATTTCATGTTTACTTCCTGTGTCATACAAAATGTGCTAAATGCCAGTTCCTGCAGGACCCGGCTGGATATTTACCTGTTCACCCATTTACATTTGCAATATAGGTTCAGTGTGTGGGTAGAGCAGTCTGCAAGACCTACCTCAAGTGTATCCAGCTCTCAGAAAGAAAATATTCCAGACGACCAACCACAGACACTGCTGAATGCCTGACCCTGATGACTGATCACAGAATCACAGAATTACTAAGGCTGGAAAAGACCTCTGAGTTCATCAAGTCCAGCCTACGACCCAATACTGCCACATCAGCTAGACCATGGCACTAAGTGCCACATCCAGGCTTTCTTTAAACACATCCAGGGATGGTGACTCCACCACCTCCCTGGGCAGTCCATTCCAATACCTGATTACCCTCTCTGTCAGAAGTGCTTCCTGATATCCAACCTAAACCTCCCCTGGTGCAGTTTCAGGCCATGCCTTCTCCTCCTGTCACTAATTGCCTGTGAGAAGAGCCTGGCCCCTACATGTCTACAACCTCCCTTCAGGTAGTTCTAGAGAGTGACAAGGTCCCCCCTGAGTCTCCTCTTCTCCAGGCTAAACAACACCAGCTCCCTCAGCCTCTCCTCATAAGACTTTC
>WTSP01015524.1:270463-309732 GCA_025331215.1 Actenoides lindsayi | reverse complement strand
GAGGTGGTGGAAGCCCCATCCTTGGAAGTTTTTAAGACCAGGCTGGATGGGGCTGTGAGCAACCTGCTCTAGTGGGACGTGTCCCTGCCCATGTCAGGGGGGTTGGAACTAGATGATCTTTAAGGTCCCTTCCAACCCTGGCAATACTATGATTCTACTTTGCTGAAATGTTCATTTTTGATAGTGTTGCACTGCTAATAAATAGAAGGCAGTGCAGTGAGACAAATGATCAGTTCACAAAAGTGGTCCGAAATGGAATTACCAGCAGAATGTGAGCATAAAAGTGGGAATTCCCCAAGTACCTTTGGCCTTTTTTTTTGTTTGTTTCTTTTAAGATCCAGTAGTATTTTCTGTATTCTGATGAAGTAAGCAGTCACTCAGTTTCCCTCATGTTAGTTTTGAAAATCTGTAACATTATCTTTCCCTATAGGTTCAGTAAAAACTGACCTAACTGTGAAATAGCATGCTCTCTGTTGCCCCTAGTTGGAAATTTTTGTACCACCAATGTATTTTGAAGTTTATTTCACAAGGGCTGTCTTCAGAAAGCTCCCCTGATGTCTCTCCTTCCATCTCACTGAGACCAGCATGAACACATCCAGCCAAGTCTAATACCTCATAATAATATTCACTTCTTAATTGCAAAAAGTATTTTTGCCCCAGACTTCATTTGTGGAAGAGGAATGATGCTGTTTCCCTAACATGCATGAATGGTATAGGGTTAAATTTAAAGTGTTTGAAGTGCCTCAAGGTACTACAGCTGTAGGGATGGAGCAGTAGAAATGCCACATTTTTCTTTGGTCAACAGGTCACGTGGTTTAGTGTGCATTTTGTATGATTAATGATTTATGCACCCACAATCTACTTCAAGGTGCCTTGGTTAAAGAGTTTGTTCTTACTAAGAAAATAAGCATAATAAATTAGAGTTGGAAGGAAAATTAATTTGAGCAATTGTTTCAGGCGAAGAAATCTTACTTCAAAATTCATGCTTTGAAATGTTTACTCAAGTCACACATATCAACTAAAATGACAGCGTTATTTACTTTGACAGGGTAAACGTGACAGCTGAATTATTTTCAGGCAGCTATAATTACAACTGTATTTATCATGAATCTATAAATTTGATTGATGTTTTTCAAATACGAGCATGTTATATGGTATTTAACGAAGGCAAATGAAAAAAATACCTTTGAATAACTCTTTCTGAACTCCAGCTTTTTTCCTCTTCTTTCAAGAATTCCTCTCAAAATGCCATCGAGTAGAAGTTGCCTAAATGAATAAGAATTTGTTTCACGTTCTTAAAAATGTCTTTGCTTCTCAGTTTGATGTATGGCTTTATTTCCTTTTAATTATTGCTGTAGTTACTCTTGATTCGTGAAGAGCTGCTGCTCCTTTGTGCGTTGTGAAGGTGTTGAGTGTAGGTGTGTGAGCACTCACTAATGGACAGTGTTGGATGCTGCGCTCACTCCTCATGGCTTTGCCCTGACAGCTCTTGAAGTGAAACCAAACAGGAGTCCAGATAACACCCAAACTTCCGGCCTGCAGGTTCTGCTGTATGGTTTGGTTTAGCGCCCAGTTGGTTACGTGGCTCCTGGGGAAGCACAGACCACTGGAAGATGGATTTGCTTTTGGTGCTGACAGACTTCCACGGCAGAAATCTGCAAGGGAAGGGGTGGCACTGACCCGAGGTGCCTTCTCCCCTTGCCTTGCAGAGGCAGCACAGCAGCCTGGGGGGACAGAGTTGTGTTGATCAGTGGCTTGGCTGAGGATGCAGGAGCCATGCTTTTTAAGAAGGTCCTGCTTGGCTTCCTATTTTGGGAAGACCCTCAGCAAGGGGTGGTAGCCCTTCCCTAAGGAGCACACTGTTTCTGATCCTGTGCAGTGCAGCTGATTTGGCTATGCAAAAGGGGATTAGTTCACCCTGCTGTCCATCAGCGGGAGAGCACCAAACCCTACGTGCCTGTAGGCAACCACCTCTTTCACTGCTGGGTACCAGAGGAGTAGCTCTTAGGAGTAGAGTCACAAAAATGAGACATACTTTCCAGGTCATAAAAATGAATGACCTGATCATAAAGGGAATCTGGTTTGGAAGGAAAAAGCAACAAAGCATGGCCCATGGACCCTGTCACTCAGCTTCGAATCAAGAGTTCTTAATTTAACTGTCTGTTTGATTAAAAAATCTGTGTGTTTATTTTTATTATGCGTGTGTTTTTGGAAGGATCTTGGTAAGAAAACTTTGTAGTTACTTCATAGGGCCTTCTAGCTTTATGTTTTGATGTACACAATTAAAATGTAAAGCTTGTTGCTGTTGTTGAAAGTGACTGTATTAAATATTAATAAGTGCACTGATAATTCTATCTCATTTCCAGTCTAATTGAAATGATATTAACTTATATATCACTGTATATATTCAAAGTACTGTACAAATATTAACTAATTAGTCAAATTGTTATTTTCTGTGTAATCATCTGTGGAGATAGCAGAAATTAACTTTTAATAAACCCAACCCTTTTATTTAGTTTAATCCTCACATTTGTGCCTCTGTTCAATGCACCTGTCTTTGCTGCTGCCTTTTTAACCTTTACATACTCTGCCTCTTCATATGTTTATTCACCTATGGCATACTTTCTCTGCATACTAAATTCTGTCTTATCTGCAGTGAGAATAATTTTTGTGACATTTGTCCATTGTGCCTTATCTAACACTGTGCGGCCCTTATGCCTGTTTGAAGATCTTAGGCACTTTTTCAATAGAAATAATATAAAAAAAATAAGCTTATCTTTGTTAACACTTGCATTTTACTTCCATGGGTTACTCTCTTTATCTTTAAATAGAGCTGCTTTTTGCATAAAAAATATTTCTTCTCTGTTCCATAAAGTACTATCTGTTCAAAAACCTATTTGTGATGAACTTCAGAAGAAGTAAAGCTTAATTTAGAAGGAATTGGAATGAAAGGCCAGAATGGGTTTAAAGAGCTCATTTTTGAGGTGAATGTTTTTTCTCACCACAAAAGAGCATTTTGGGGGAAGAAAGGCAAGCCTTGTTACGAAGGAACTCCGGTTGGAGATGCTGCAGGGACTTTAATAAACGGGGTCCTTTGCTCATGTCCTGGGGACCCAGCCACAGCTCTTTCAATGACTGCGTTGGTTAATTTTCCGGGAAAATTAAAGATTCATGCATAGAGATAAATGTATTGCCTGCAGCCTGTCTTACATTAATTTCTGCAATATACAGCTCACATAAACCTCATGTCCAAGCTCCCAGCGCAGTCTCAAGCTGGGTAGATGTCCGTGAGAGCAGCTAAAGTGAGGAGCAAGTTTATACATGATTCCAGAGTCAGGATGAGAAGAGAGGGTAACAGGAACACATGTAGCTGTGAGGCAGCTGTGAGGTTACATTTTCCATAATACCAAAGCCATATCAAGGTCAGGACTGAAGGGAAAGTCGTGAAGAAGTCTGTGTTTGGCTGTGATCCAAGCAATGCCATACTGAGATCCTGTGAAAGGTATCTGATGAATTGAGAGCTGTTAACCTAAGGTGTTTGAGCATGGAGAAGGGTAGAGGATGTGCAGTATATTAGAGTTGTCTGAGAGCTCTTGGTTGGAGTATGATATGGAGAGAAGCTTTCAGAGAACTGGGGAAGTTATGTCCCATAAAGGAACTTGTGCTGATGTCCATTCTGATCTCAGCTCAGCAGCTGTGGAGCTCTTCTACTGGCCACTGTTGTGATAAGCTAAGAAAGTAAATTGAGAAATATTTTATGTCTTGAGTTAAATAATTTCGAGTGGCTTATGGATGAATTCTAGGAATCTTTCTAGTATGGTGAGTAAAATAGAACTTGATCCGCGTGGGTTGATACTGCATACTTTTGTCAGTTGGATTGTCTGTTTTAATGAAAAAGGTTTTATTGTTGAGGAATCTAATTTCCCAGGCAATGTTCCTTTTTATAAATCCAACTTCTATACAGCTGGTAAGCTAATACATTAATTAGATTTCTAATATATTGTAGTACTTTGTGCTTATTTAAAAAAATGTAATTTCAAAATTATTTGGTGTCTTACTTTTGAAACAATAATTAACTTATTAGCACAAACTCAGGCTTAGATCTTGTAAGCAGTTTTCTCTGTTTGCCTTTCCTCATCTGAGTGGCTGTTAAGAAATGAAGCAGTGTGCTATTTTTCTTTTCCAGGAGATCATAAAGCATTTTTGACAGACCACAGTGAAGGAGCTGTGCTAATGAAACAAAATTTTAAGGAACACTGAAGCATTTTGTTTCATTAGCATGGTGTGAACACTTGAATTGAGTAAAAAAACCCCCAACAAAACAAACACAAAGTCCAAGTGGTTTAGACTGGTGGACTTCTGGGAGGGCCAGGGACATCTGTTGGTGAGGTTATTAGTGGGCTAACTGTGTGCACAAGTAAAATCAAGTTAACTTCATGTCTGTTTGCAGAATCAGGGCTTTACAATTTATGCTAATGAATTTGTGATAATTTAAAATCTCTGTTTTGGTGCGAGCAAGTAAATGCAACTAGTTCTAACGAGTGCTTTTATTTAGTACAATAAATCTTTCAAGGTACCCATTCTTTAATACTTAGAAAAATAACAGATTGTTGCCACCAAATGAGCACCGTAAATTATCAGTCACCAATTAATTTGCAGTAATTGACTGTTTATGCTCTTAGTCCATTGCAAGAAGAGGTGAAATGTATTAATGCAGAACACCATGGAAGTTGCTGAAGTGAAAATACTTCTCTTTAGATTTGCATTTAGCTGAGAAGAGACTAATTTAGCACAGCTCAGTTATCAGTTGTCAATTGTAAAACCACAGTAACTGGATCATCTCTGGTTTTGTCCTTACCTTTAGTAATGAAAGAATCATTCATATAGGCTTTTAAAATACCTTTATTTATGCCTAATACATAAATACCTAAATTCTATATATGCACGATGATTACATATAAGGAGATTACACTTTTTTTTATTTACATACTAGTGGGTACTGGAAGACTTTTTCTGATGTCACGTAGGAAGCATTTAATAACTATTTCTGATACATGTTCTTTATTAAGTATTACTTCTAATGTGTTTATATACTTCCATAAATAGTTCATGCATAAACACTGTATGGTTTGGAAAAAAACGAGAAGGATGATGCAACAGACTATTAAATTTGTAGTACAAGAAATAGTGATGGTTTGGCACAACAGTGTGAGTTCTGAACTTCTCTCCTAGAGTGAGTGCCCAGGTTTAGAGTGGTAGGCAGTGCTGGTGAACATTAAAACAGTGGAGATATACTGCAATGTTTTGGTACTTCACTAAGATACAAAAGTAAATCCTTTACTTTTCCAGAGTTTATGAATGTTGGAGTTGTCACAGCAGCTGATCTATTACTAGAATATTTGTAAATTGATATGACAGTTAAGATAATGTAGATACTATGGAAGTTTTTGCTTAGGGCTTTAATTATATTGTTAATTTGGGAAAAAATCAGGAGAATTTAGTTACTGCCACCAGCTTATCTTGCAGTAAGTTGGTGGGGTTTTTTCATGTAGTTCTGCTACCAGTATGCCTATATTCAGCTTAGTACTTTTTTTAATCCATTAATAAAATATTATAAGTACTTTAAAAAGACCTCTCACAACAGTAACTTAAAGGCTGACTACTGAGGCTAAATTTTACATTCACTCTTTAAAAAAACCAATTGCCTCTGAAATTATAATTTGTTTGCCCTCTGTGTAGAGCACAAGATACCTCTGCTTTACGCTGCCTGATTTCTAGAGCTGGATGCCGATTGTGTATGTGTAGGAGGACACTGTGGCTCTTCCTAAATGGTCTCTGCTTAGAAGTCCCTCTTGGACTTTGAACTTGGACTCCTGAAGCATTTGTGAGTTGGACTCCAGAAGACCTTGTTCTTTTACGTGCTTTGTTGCACCCCACTGCTGCAGAATTTCAATTAAACATTAAAACCGAGCTGCGCACAGGAGACATTTTTTCCTTGGCTGTAGACTGGATTCATAAGTCTCCACTGGATGGTATCCCTGAAACAAAACAACGTAAGAAAAACCATTGCTCCTGACTTCAAAGTGACTGACCCATTTTCCCTTATTGGGAGCTAAATTAAGTGTGAACAGAATCGGTTTACTGTTTTGGGCACAGAAGTGCTTTATCAGAAGACGAGGTGTGGTTTTGTCCATAAACGGATGCAACAAAAGCCATGGAAATTTTTCTTTGAAAAAAAAAGGGTTGGGGTTAGGGGCAGATGACACCAAGCTCTGGAAAAACTTTTCTCCCAAAGGAATTTGCTTGAAAGAGTTCGCTGTGAGAAACTGTAAGAGGAGGGTTTATACTGGAAGTTAAACCTTAGCCTGAGCTGTAGTGGTTGCCTCTGCTTTGACTATAAATAGAAAATACTTGCCTGCCAAATTTCAATTTTTAAAGCCTTTTTGAATTTGTGCCAAGGAAATAATATCTTAATTTGTATATCTGTTTATCTTCCTCCTTCTGTGCGTAACTTAAAATGGCAACTCTCATTAGATTTTTTTTTTTTTAAGATTAACAGAACTGCAAAATGAACTTGGATAGCATTTTTATGTGGGACTTAAAAAATAGCCTGTAGCTATTTTTTTTTTTTTTCATGAGGGCACTCCCTCGCCCCTGATTGTGCTTCTAATTAAGATTGCATCAGTTTTTCTTAGCTGCCAAACTAATGTTACCTTGTTTCATGCAGTGTAGACTGCTGCCTGCACCAGTTTGTTGCCTTGGTGGCACATGTCCAAACACTGGATAAAATTATAGAAATGTTTAAATAATATGTAGACAGGATATCAGCCAATGTAAAATGTTGAAGCGGGCAAGTGGTTGGCAAATCCATGGGGTTTTTTTAATATCAAGTTGAAGGAGAATATGTTGAGTGCACATCTCGCTCTTCCACAGAGGTGATGCTTAAGCTGTGCTCCTGACCATCAGGAATGGTTCTTCGGTTCAGGAGGAAGGCCAGAGCTTTCTGATTAAGACTGTCAAGAAGTGAAGACATAACGTGCTGCTCTGAATCTGGGCTTGCCACCAGCCCGGTGCCTGCACCGTCACACTGCCAGCCCTCGCTGACGGGTGACCGGTCCTCACCCCGTTAGGGTTGGATCAGGACTGAGGAAGAGGAGGGCACGAGCATGGGACTGGATGCTGGTAGCTGAGTTGGATGGTTGAACAGAGATGTGCTGTGGGTTTGAGCTCCTTGGTAGCACCGCCAGCAAACAGCAGGTAGCTCTGGCCTGTCCTCATGCAGATGGACTGAAGGCCTTAGGAAAGGCTTGTGCTGCCGTTTTAGGCCGGGGCTGAAGCTGGTGCCTGAGGTGAAGCTCGTGCCAGCTGCCAGCGTGCTGGCTCGGCCGGGGGCTAACTTCTGACCGGCAGGGTACGTGACGTGAGTCACACAACACAGTGGACAAGGAGAGGGACAGACAGAGCCTCAGGTGGCTGCAGGGAGACGTGCACGGGGTTAAGTGCTGAAACCTGATCGTGGTCATCTCATCCCTAACCCTGCTTCATGAGCAACTGGTTTTGCTACTGGTGTTTTTTATGTTGCTCCGCATGCCTGGAGGTGTTGCTGTTTTGGCTGGGCTCTGGGTCTGGTTGCTCATCTCAAACTGGGAGCAAGTGTGGGGTAAACAAACTGGATGTCTTTGCCAAAGTGTGTGTTCACTTTTTATAGTGGGAGGAGAGTAACATTTTAAGGAGGCGAGAGTGTTGGGAGAAAAAGTCTTGCTGAAGTGGGACTACCTGTGAGTGCATGATTCATACATGGAGACATGGATGGCTGCAATTTAATGAGGTGGATGGGAAGATACGTGCTCCCGAAGTGATGCATGGATTTGGCATTAAATGAATCCTGAATTAAAATAATAATAACAATGCCCGGTTTTTCCTCTATCCTGATAGATGAAACTCCCTCCTGGAAGGTGGGTAATGCACGCTGGAAGCCTCTTAATGCTGAGAAATATTTCTAGTCTGTTAATTAAAAGCTGGGTGCTGCTGCTGCCAACAGCATCCTCCTCTTCAATTTGATCTGAAAGGGAGGAGGAGGGATCTGGTCCCTGGTACTTTGAAGGAAAGTTTTGGGCTGTCAATCACTCTCAAATACATAGCTTATTTGGGGCTTTGTGGAGAACCCTGCGCTCCAAAAACCACGCTAAGTTTCAGAGGCTTTCTTCTCCTCAGCAGCAGTAATTCCATCCAGCATAGCTGTGCCTGGGCTCAGTATGCTGCTTGCTGTTGGTTTTACCTGGAGGTGCCCAGCTCTCCCTGCACATTTCACCACATGAACTGCTGTCTGTGGCCTGTGCTCCAGGAGCAGGGTGCCTCCAGGCAAAGCGTCCTGAAGTTATGTCATGCCTGAGTCCCTTTGTATGGGCTGTCTTGTCTTGCTCCTAAGTTTAGAAAATAAGAAATGCAGGTCCTGGTGAGGATATAGGAAGAGAGTGTGGCTCTGTGCTCCTGACTTTGGTCCTGGACTTGATTGGAAGGTGAATTTCTGTCCTAGAGAAAATTCCTTCTTTGGAAGGAATATTGTTGCAATCAGAGGTAGAGGAGAAAACCGCAGCTCAGTTTGGAGAGGCGGAGAAATGCTGAAAGGTCCTGTGCTGGGAGTACTGAATCACTGTTTTTAGTTTCCTTTTGCAGATGGAAGCTGTTGTCAGCTTTGCTTCCTCTGGAGGATGGGAATATTCCAGTGAAGCAGCTGCAGACCCATCATTGCTGTTTTCCCATGGAAAATGTTGATATTATTAAAAGGACACTTTCTGTCAGAAAAGCATTCTGCCAGACGTTTCCTGACCTGGCTTTGTACTTAACCTTTTGTCTCACTTTCTCCATCTGTAAAATGGATGTGCTCATTCTCAACCACCTGTACAAAATGCTGAAATTTGTGGATGAAGGTCTGACAACGTGGTCTCATTTAAGATTCAGTTCCTTTGAAAGATTCAGCTGCTTTCATGGCAGTTCCCCATGGAGCTAGTCCTATTTCTCACATAGGTAGGAACTTTTCAAATGTGAACATTAAATAAATACAAAGCAAATTCCATCCATTCATCTCTTCCATTGCTGCAATGTGCACATGATCCCTTTATTTTACTCCTGCTTCTGTGTGTCCTGGGAAGATTACCTCTTATCCCTCTTCCAGTCTGCTGAAGATACGTTATTTTAACATTTCCTTTGTATAAATTAATCATGCTAACATGTCAGAAATATTTTTGAGTGTACTCCTGAACTATGTTGGAAGATATTTTGGTTTGGGAATCTGTTTTGTTGTTGCTGTTGATAACAAAAGCAATGATGCCGGAGGAACAAGCTGCGTTTCTACTCTTAGTTTTGTCAGTCTGTGCTTAACTGACCACAGGGGCTGCAGTATTTCTGTTCAGTCTTTCTTCATAAAAAAAAGTGTGTGTTACATACTCTAAAAAATGAAAAGCTAATTTGTGATATGAAAAGATGCTTTCTTTGCAGCAGATGAAACAATTAGTATCACTTCAGTTTTAATGTAGTCTGTATTTAAGCCAGGCTTTCTAAGGATGACATGTTTATTCTGTAACTTAGCAGTTTGACAAATGTTGTTACTTTTAAAGGAGTTCTCAAAGATGTTATGGTAATGTGCTGTATGCTTTGGTAGGTTGACAGAGTTTGAAGATACACCAACAAGTCAGCTAACCATAGATGAGTTTATGAAGATTGACTTGGAAGAAGAATGTGATCCTCCTTCATTTACAGCTGGTCAAAAAAAATTGAAGATACAGCAGGTGAATTCTGAATCAGAAGCTCTCTGTATTTCTCTTCTCTCTTCTCTTCTCTTCTCTTCTCTTCTCTTCTCTTCTCTTCTCTTCTCTTCTCTTCTCTTCTCTTCTCTTCTCTTCTCTCCTTTCTCTCTTTATATATTCCTTTTGGGATGAGTTAATACTAAATCTTAACTGACCAGCTTTTGATAAGGTTTAGTTATTTTGAGGTTCTTAAGAGAAGGGTAAGCATTAGTACATATGATACTCTTTATCTACAGGATTTTTGTTTGTTTGTTTGTTTGTTTGTTTGCTTTACTGGCAAAGGGATAGCTTCCCAGTTAAAAAAAACCCAAACCTCTATATATATATATAAATAAAAGCTTTTCTCCTGTATCATTTTTGCTCACCCCTCCAGGGAGACATACTCTTTCAGACATGTAGCTTCAAATGTAGCTTTAAACATCCCCTGATGTGGGATTGAAGTATGTCTACCGTCTTAGCCAGCTGCTGTGGGAAGTACAGGGTCACTGCTTTGTAAGTGCAGATCAGGATGTCTGGGTGGCTGAGTAAACAAGCACCAGCTTGAGCTTCCATGTTTTGCAGCCTACCTTTGCTCAGCCCACCACTGCTGTATTGTAGGTGAGGGCTCAGCAGACCCTGCCCAGATGCTCCCCCAAGCTGATGCAGTTACAGTACACACTGTTCTTTGCTTTTTTGCTTGTTTCCTGCCGCCTGTGTGTTTCCCTCCTTGTGCTCTGACCTCTTACCAAAGTGTCATATCTGTTTGTCCTTACAAAACTGGAGGCTCTTGTGACAAGTTAAGGTGGGCTTCTTGCATGGAGCTCTTGAGTAGCTGTGCTAATGTCTGCACTTCTCTTTCATGTGCTGTATGCACTCTTCCACCCTGGTTAGCAAGGATCAGGGTTGCAAAGGTGTAAGCTTTGTAATTGGGTCAGAAACCGTGCACTGTGTTTAAGGTGACAGCCATGATCAGGAGAAGTTGCCATTACGTATAACTTCCTTTTAAAACACATATTAAAACAATAACCCAGTTTCTTTAATGAGACTGCTGGGGTTTTTTTGTGTGGTACCACACCTGCTTCCACAGATTAGTTCTCATGTGGCTTCGTTTCTTTAGAAACCATGAACTAAAGCTGGCACCAGAGGAAAAAGTGTTACTACCGTCATAGTTTTTCAGGGTTTTTGTTTTTACTGTTCTAAATACGCTATCATGTAAAGGTCTGTAGGTGTGTTTATGATGTTCTCAAGTGCCTGCCCGGTGCTGTAGCTCAGTACTTCAGTTTGCCATCACCTCTGTGCCATGTCTGTCCTGGGCATTGCAATTTCAGCACTGTCCTTGCACTCGCTCACATCTACAGACACAGTCATAGCATCTGATTGCTGAAGAATGAGGCCTTTTATTTGCAGCTTGCCAGAGTGAAGATTCCTTTTGAAGTATAGAGATAGGTGAGATAACATTTTTAATTGGTCAGTATTTTGAAACTTGTCTGTCTTACCTGTCTGACACTACAAAGCAATTTGAGTGGGCATTTGAAACATGCTTATTGCTTTTAAAATACCCTGTGATTCTGTGGCTCTATATACAGTTCACAAACAGTACAAAGTTGTGTTCTTATAGTAATTTCACATTTATCTTGTTTATTTTCATTTCAGCTTGAGAAGGCGTTATCAAAAAAGCTGGAAGACTTTGAAGGTACGAGTTGTGTTTAGTGTAACGTATCACTCATTTGTTCAACATTACATCAATGGTTGCTGAGTTTTATTTTTATTTCTTCCCCACAGGTGAAATATCAAGCTATCAAGATGAAATAGAGATTGAATTAGAAAACAGTCGACCGAAAGCAAAAGGTGTATTTGCAAATTTCACTAAAGATGGTAAGTCTGTAAAATCTTGAGACTACTTAAATAATAATGGGTTCAGATGCTGCAGGCAGTTTTTTAAGTGTATGAACTTTATTGTGATGAATGTGATCATAATAATGGTTGGACTTGATCTTAAAGGTCCTTTCCAACCTAAATGATTCTATGATTTTATATATGTGTTTCTGTAGTAGAAGATATGTATTGCATTGGGGTTCTCTCTGCCAATTAGTTGGTTCATATCAGTCTTCAAAACAACTGCATGGTTCATTGCAATGATAGTTCATTAATGATTTCAGTTTTTCTTTCCTGGTGCAGTGTGAGCTTGGCACTGGCACCTGAGAATGTTCCCTTTCATCACTGAAAGTGCACTGGACTGGTGAGCTAGACCCTTCTGTCACTGAATCTCCCAGTTGACCAAGTGGTACAGAAGGGTTTCTTGCAGGCTGAACTGGCTATTTTTCATTTGTAATTACACCAGTAAGTAGCAGCCTTCTCTCTCAAAGCCCTTTTACCCACCACAATTTGATAACACAGTACTTTTATTTTAAATGGTGACTGTATTCACAAAAATACAATTTAATAGCCAAGGTAACAAATTTGAAGAGCATCTGGAACCTCCATGTATTCATATATTGTACACAATATTTTAGTATTTCTTCATTTTTATTCTTTAAGTGAGCGCCTCTCTATTTATTTAGTTTCTGTAACAGATGGTGTGCAATAGTCTACTGGTTTCTTTTTTCCCTTACAGATTCCATAGAAGATAATACCTCTAGCATACTTGGAGAGGAGGAGGCAGAAGATGAGGAACTGGAAGCAGCTGCTAATCACTTAAACAAGGACTTTTATAATGAACTTCATGAGAAGGATAGAGCAAAACAAGAAGATGGGGAATGTAAAAATGGAAATGAAGCTCATGTAAGACCACCCGCACTGGAATCCTTGCTTGGCCCTCTCCCCACTGCAGCTAGTCTTGGCATAACAGAATCCATAAAAGAGTGCATATCTACTAAGGACCGAGAGCCTGGTGAGTAGATCAGTCCATCTCAGAGTGAAAACTGGACGCATGTAGCCAGTTGTGGGTTTATCGTATAATTTCCTTGTATCTTGATGGTTCCTGTGGTAGCAATTCCATGAATCACTCTAACATTGAGGTACAGGAGCTGTGAAGCTGGATGAGACCAGTGGTCTTTGCTGTTGGTGTTGGTTGTTGGCATCTTCTCCTCAGGAAGCTTCAGGAAAATCTGGATGGAGTGCATAACTATTTTCTGCAGCCTGAGATTGTGTATCTCTCAGTCAAGTAGATTTGCAGCCATATGATAGCTGATGGGCATATTTCAAGCCATACAGTCTCAATTAGGAAATTGGAGGAAGCAGATTCCTCTAAATATGACTGGGAATTAAAACCCAAGTTTGAGAATTTTAGATCAAGGCAGACTTTCCCAGGAGACATTTTACTGGAGTCAAACATGATGCAGTCTGTTTCTCTGACTGAGAATCTTTGCAAGTGGCAAATATTTAATGCATTTGTAAGGGAAATAACTGGTTGTATGCTTTTTTCTTTGATTCTGACTTTGGTGTGTGTTCTGGTGGTTTTGCTCCATTTTTCTTAAAATCCCCAGATCTGTCTGCATCATCTAGCTCTGTAGTACAGGGGGAGCTGGGCTGATCAACTAAGGAAGCCAGTTTTGCCAGAGCTCTTAAAACAAACTGTACTGCAAACAGCCAGTCGTCCAGGCAGATTTGTTTCCTTTTTCTTATGTGTGCTTGAGCTTTATGGAGATGGCATTTTTAAAAATTCCTTTTGCATCTTAATGACTCTGAGAATGGAACCTATCTAAAGGGCATTTTATTCTTTTCTTTATTACAGTTAATTTTTCCATCGTAAGACACACCCATCTGAGTCTGTTTTGTCAGGTTACCTGGGAGTCAATGCAGCAGAACGTTTTGTTATCCAAAGTGTTTGGATGCTAATTTCTTGTCAACAGCACCTACTTATTATAAGGTGCTCCCTGCCTCAATAGATGAACGGAATGCATTCAGATTCTTATTATGTTAGTGTTTGCATTCCAGAAATGTAGCAGGATGATTGCACGTTTGTATTTTGTACAAAAGAAATCATATAGAAACACTTGAGTGGTTTTGGTTTTAATTGTGATTAAGAAAATGAATGGCTCGTGGCTCATCTTTCTCCTGGAAATCAGTGTTTCATGTCGAAGAGAGGTCAGTAATGGCTAGAAGCTGTTGTTGTCTGGCTAGCCAATGACCTGTAAAAATGAGTTCCCAGTGATGAACATTTCTCAGCTGGCATTGCTATTGACCATTTTAATGGACGGGCTGAGGACCGAGTTTAAAGATGAAACTAAGCTGGTGTAGCCAGATATGTTCCTCTGAGTTGGGCTGCAGGCAGGTGGGCAGGAGGGTGCATGGCTGCTCATGCTGTGGCTTGTCTGCATTTGCTGTTTGTTTTCTTTCAGAAGTGGAGGATGTGCCAAATGAACTGAATTTCAAAGCCAAAGAGGTTTCAGTCTGTTCATTCTCTCGTAAAGCATTTAAGAAATCATTGCGGGTGTTTGAACAAGTGCTTATTTTCTTAACATGTTGTGAAGCTCGTATGCTGAATTACTATTTTGGTTTCATTTTGATTGTAGATCCTGCCCAAAACTTTTATTTATCTATTTATTTATTTTGCTGTGAGTCTGCTAACTTATTTTAATAATTTAAAAGTTTCGTGTTAAGGTGGATTCACTGTGGTTCTATCTGTACTGCAGGGTGGTCATGCTGGGGTGCAGTTCCCAGCCTCCGAGCCCTTGCCATGGGGTACCTGCATCGTGTGGGTGCATCATGGTGTGCATGGGGATCAACCCCCCGAGGACCTGGTTTCCCTGGGGAAGTCATCTGAGTTCAGGAACAGTAATGGAGCCTCCATGCATTTTGGTTGGTTGGGAACCAGGTTTGGCAGATGGTCTGGGATGCACACCTGGCTAACAGTTGGCATGTTATTACACAGAATAATGAAAACCTCTTGTTAAGAAGCCTTCCATTGGTCACCTGTGCATCTTAGCTTGGAAACCCAATCAAAACCAGGGTAGTTATTTCTGTCACCTTAGTCAATGATGTCTTGAGTTCTGCCTCATAGCTGTGGGAAGGGCTTGTACCTGGAGGTAGTATCTTCTTCTATCAGGTCAACAAAATGAAACAATTTCCAGGTTTCTGGGCCCTTCTTCAAATCTGAAAAAAAAATGGCAGTTTCCAAAACTGAATATAGGATGAGAGCAGTTGCCCAGAGTTTAATTTGAGATGGCACAATTATAGATGATAGTGAAACAGAAGTAGTTGGTACCTGTGGAGGAAGGAGGAAAAAAAATCATAAAATTTCCTGCATTTATCCCGTGTATTTGAATTTGGTTTAGTGCAGTTTATATTGTGTATCTCAGCTGGCCATATGTTCGCTATGGTATTTCACGTGCCAACACAGAAGTCCAATGTAAAAGGGAGAGAGTCATCGTAACATTGCACCTGTAAGGTGACACTTTGGTTGCTCTCCACAGCTGTGTAAGTCATAAAGCAGGAACTTTTCCCTTCCCTCAGCCCTCTCTGACCTTGAGTCATCATTCACTGTGTGGACCATCTGGGTCAGGTTGGGCTGGAGACTTTAGCTAGGATGATTTTTGTGTCTCCTGCTGGTCTCCACATGTTAGATGGGTGTATTACATCCGGTCAGTGCAGTGGCTGGAAACGGAGTGCCTGGTGCTACGTGGAGGATTCCCAGTAAACACTGACAATGATACACTGTGGGGCTGGGCAGGTGACTATAAAATAGGAGCTCAACAAGCAGCTGCAGTATATGCAGTGTTTGACCTCCTTAAATGCAGGGTATCTCCTCTCCTCTCTGTAATGATCTCTTTTCCTCAAAAGAGCTTCTGCTGCAGGTACCTCCTATACAGTCTTTTCATTTGGCTTTCGCATGTGGTAATTTGGTTTATAGTTGCTTACATCAGCTGCTTTGGGAAATCTTCCACCTTTGTGCTACTGTGGCTGCAGCAACAGCAGAAGGTTTCTCACAAACTGCTTATGCAGATAAGACTTAGGTGTAGAGCCCAAGTATTAAGAAAAAAATTACTGTATTTTTGCTCCACTTACCATTGGTATTTGAGCAGTGTGAGCTTGTCTATATGAACATTTTATGGAAAGCATAGTATTTTAACCAATTTGCATTACAAAGGGAGCATGCAAGGTACTGGGTTAATGAGTCTGAGGCAGTAAAGTGCTTAGAATAAACACTACATTTGACTGTTTTTTTTCCTACGGAGTGTATTACTTTGCAGAGATATTTAAGCTGAATCTTGTTGAATCTTTGGAAAGTACTTCTTTCTTATTCTTTGTGATAAAAAGCATTTTGCAGTGAGATCTGAGTTTCAGAGATGGAGATCAGGTACATCAGCCTGACTTCTTTCCTGTGCAGCAGCCCAGCATCCTCCCCACACTCTTTCTGCTCTTTCTGATTCTGCAGTTCCTCAAAACAGGGCACCATTTCTTTTAGGTGACTGCCACAGTGAAATATCATGGACTTAATTCTCAAGAAATAACATTCTGTGGTGTAAAATTTCCCTTTGCAATTTATTTTTATGACTCTTTTATACCGCTTGAAATAATTTATCATCTTTCACAGAATCACAGAATCACAGAATCACAGAATGTTAGGGGTTGGAAGGGGCCTCTGAAGATCATTGAGTCCAACCCCCCTGCCAGAGCAGGGCAAAACTAGAGCAGATCATGCAGAAATGCATCCAGACAGGTCTTGAAAGTCTCCAGAGAAGGAGACTCCACAACCTCTCTAGGGAGTCTATTCCAATGCGCTACAATGCTTACAGTAAAGAAGTTCTTCCTCATGTTGAGGTGGAACTTCCTGCATTCTAGCTTGGATCCATTGCTGCTCATCCTAAAAATGGAACTTGATACACTGTTCTCTGTGTATCACAGAGGTTACATGCATAACTAATTGCTGTACATAGTTACTTCAGGAACTTTGCAGTATTAAGGAGTATTAACTGGTCAGTACCAGTATCAAGGTAATATCTTTTCTAAAATGATAATGCACTTTGATGGATTTTAGAATTTATCATTTTAAGATGAAGAGCAAAGAAATATACATATTGAACATGGAAAGTTATAGCTCTGCAAAATTTGGAAGATGTGAGCTGATTATGAAGTTGATGGTAATTATGCCAGTGGTTGGATAAAATCCCCAGAATAGTTAGATGGGTGAACAGTGGCAACAGTTTGTACTTCCTAAAGATTTTATTGCCTAAGATTCCTTAAAAATTCATGCTTATGAATGATTGGAAATAAATGCATACTACAGGAATGTTTTCAACTTCAATTTTAAAGGAAATGATATTGAAGTTTATAATAGGCAACATTTTCCCATTCTCCATGACTCCTTCCTTACATAAATAAGGTAGCACAAGGATCACACCAAATTCATCGGATGTTGAGAATATTTGCAATGTATCTATTTCACACAGTATGCAAAATACTGATCCTTACTATTTTCAACACAACAGAAGGAATCTCAACATCAAACATAGTAAGCTGTGTAAACTCCTCTTTTTTTTTTTTTTTTTTCCTCCATTCCAAACCATAATTTTGATTTTCAAACATAAAATAAAACTATATTAGTGTTAAAATACCTCTCTGCTTCTGCCTTTGGCTGACCGAAGGCGAAGAAAAAAAAAAAATTAAGCTACTTTTGCACTTCTTAGTGTTGTAAGCTGAATTATGGAAAGAATTTCAGCCATAAATAGAATACAAATCATTTATTTTTATAACATCACCCCTCCATGTCATCACAAAGCACTTTACATAGGGTCAGCTACAAACTGCAATGTATATTAAGTTTTGAAGATAAAATTTAAGTCAAGAAACAGGTTCAATGCATATGTAAGAATTAGAAAGATAATTTTGGGGCCATCACTTGTTTATAGGACCTTGTGCTTAAAAATAAGTTCTTATTCTTAGTAATGACTGGGAGCTGAGTTTGGATGGAATAGTAATGATTATTTTAGGAATTTAAATGAAAAAAAAAAGAAAAAAGAGAGATTTAGTGAAGGGTGGAATAGCAAAAGATCTACTCTTACATATGTGCATAGGTTTGCAAGATATTAGCAAATGTGCTTGTGTCACTGAGACTCATTTTTGTATACAACAGCCTAAAATAATAATGAATTCAATAAGTAATGACTGACCCTTTGCAGTGACTAGACCTATTGCTTCAGACACAAGCTTGAGCTCTTAGACAAAGAGAGATTAGTCTGTTATTTTTTCCATTGTTGAATCTTTCCTGCAATCCATGAGGACAAGATGAAAATAAGCAAGAAGGACTGTATCCTTCTAGGACAAACTCCAATGTACTTGCTTAACAGAGCACAAGGAACTGCATCTTTTGTGAAAAGGAAGGAAAAAAAAAAAAAAGGAAGAAAAGAGAAAAAAAAAAGAAAAGAGAGAGAGGATTCTAAGTAGGTTCAGAGCCATGGTTTAAAAAACAATGGATAAAAAAAACCCAAACCAAACAAAAAAAATCACACACACACTCCCCTCCCCCCCAAAAAAAAACCCACCAAAAAACCAACCAAACAAAAACCAACAAAAAACCCAAACAAACAAACAAACCCAACAAAACAACTTCTGGTGGAAATAACTGTGCCAGAATCTGGGTAAACAGAATCACAAAATAACAGACCAGTAGGGATTGGAAGGGATATCTGAAGATCATCTGTCTAATCCCCTGCTAAAGCAGGTTCACCTAGATCAGGTTGATCTAGATGATGTTTTGTGTTCAAGCATGTTTCAAATATTTCCACAGAAGACTCCACACCCTCTCTTATGAGTAGCCAGTCTGCCTAAATAGTCTTTAAACTAATTCACTTTGTGAAGGGACAGTCTTCCTTTCCCTATACTTTCTGTCTTACCTCCAGGGACTGGGATTTCTGAGGATCTGTCTTAGCAGTAAAGACTGAAACAAAGGCAGCATTCAATAGCTCCACCTTCTCTGTATCCTCTGTTACAGGGCACCCACCTTACTAAGCAGCAGGCCCACATTTTCCCTAGTCTTCCTTTTTCTACTGGTGCACTTGAAGAAGCCCTTATTGTCTTTTACACCCTTTGCCAGATGTAATTCCAAGAGCACCTTACCCTTCTTTATCGCATCCCTACATATTCTGGCAACATTTCTATATTCCTCTGAAGTGGCCAGTCCCTTTTTCCACATATTGTAAACTTCCTTATTCTATTTGAGTTTTTCCAAACATGCTAAATAACAAAGGAAAAAATATTTTATGTCACCTGTAGATTTGTCATTTATCTTTAATATGAGAATTACTTCTAGTTCATGAGCTTATGGAGCTCATGCAAATCAACGCCACTTCCTGTGGAAGTTGGGAATGCTACCCAGATACCTCAAGGGTATAAAAAGGACAGAAAAATATTGATTGGTGTGCACCCACCACCGAAGAACAGAAGACTTGGACTGATCCAGTGAGACGTCGCTGGATCCACGGGTGGTGACAACCTTTTCTCTTTATCTTACTCTCTATCTCTCTTAGTCACTCCCTCACTCCCCCTCTCTTTTTCTCTTTTCTAATAACTCTTTCTTCTCTTCCTCAAAATTTAGTTGTGCCATAAAATAATCGTCTACAAAGAGTAACACTTTTATCCGTACTGTTTGTTGATTGTTCTATTAGGGAGAACTAATAAACTGTTTTGTTATTGTTCCTCACAGTCATTGTTGTGACTCTGCTGCCCCGGCCGTCCTGCCACACAGGGACAGCCTCTTTCAGGGGATCACAAAGATTCACCTCTCTCGTTGTCCACTGAGTGGGATGAGACAGGAGCACAGGCAATTTAATTCAGCAGATGTCCTTTAGTAGAGATGGCCTAGTGCATGGCAATGGAGAGCTACAGTTCCATGGCATGTCTGAAAGATGTGATGCCATCCAACAAGATTGTTAAACAGGTCTACTCAAAACCTAGGCTGATCCTGTGTAACTTGGAATAGTTGCCAGAAGTGTTCCAAATTTCAAAGGAGGCCCAGCTGAGGGCTAGAAGCTGCTGGCTCTTCATGAGCTTGCAGTCATTCCCATTCTTGATGCTTTTCCATTCTTGAATTAATATTGTCTCCAGGAAGCACCTCAACTCCAAAGGATGGTGTTGGGAAACAGCCATCTTCTGCACTGTGACTTCCATCACTGGTACTGTTGAGCCTGATGGCGTCTTCAGCCCACAAGACCACATCTGGTAAGATAAATATGTTTTTGAAGTATACTTTTAGGGAAGTGGGCTAAAGAAAAAAGATAAGGATACCTGCAAGCTCTCATCACAAAATGGATTTTAAAGAAAAACTTAATTCTGATGCAGTTTAAATTAAAGTAATAAAATAATAACAATATTAAAGATATGTTTGATTGATTATAATTTAAATTCAGGCTTCCAGAGGATGGAAGAGCTACTGTTTGCTGAAAAATAATTTGCTTTTATGTTCTACCTGAATGGTGTAATAAGACTGACTTAATAACTACGGATTGAGAAAATTATATATGTTGGCTATGACCCGCGTAGTTTATTTTCTGTTAATTTAAAAGAACATGTTAAACCGGATCCTTTTTCAGTTGGTTTTACATTATAGAACTGTACTGAGCATCCTATAAGTGCCTATTCAATACATTTATTGTTCTTTCAAGTGAATAACATAAAGCAAATGACCTCCAAAAAATCAGTACCAGGCTTCTGAATTTACAAAGCTATTGGATATGCAGAAGCAAAGTTTTTATATTAATTAGAAACAGATCTTAATTTTCCCCTTCCATGTAGAAAAAAAACCCAAAAAATAGGACACAAAACCCTTTCAGAGTCTTAGTAATTATAAATACTTACTAGTTATTTAATAATATAAACTATGCTGTCCTTGAATTGATGTCCTTACGAGGATGATGAGGTCTGGTGCATAGTTTTCAGAGTCCTTTTTTCCATTCTTATGATGTCTTCTTCTGGGAACACAATCACTTAATAAAGCGTGGATAAAACAGGGAAGTATAAAGGTTCTTTTCCATAACAGTAGGTAAAATATTGCTTTATTGTGCAAATAAACACTTATGGCCATGGCCTGGTGTGCAGGACAGCTGTGTCTTCTAACTGTATTGCTTATGGGGAATCACTCAATAACACCGTAGCTGTTCATAATGGTTTTTAAAAAGGTGATTATATTACTTTTTTTTTCTCAATTTTGTAAGCTTAAATAATATTTTAGAGCAAGTATTCTCTTTTTCTTCTCTGTGATTGAAGCATTCCTAGTATTATTAGACCCACCTGTTGTTGGTGACATCTAAATGGACTTGTGCACTGGACCTCTCATATCTGCACTGCTCAGTGGTTAGCAAAGTGTGGGATTTTGGGTCCATGTAAACTAGCATGTTTTTGGCCTTGGGTTGGAGCTATAACACAGGTCAAGGAAGCTCCACAGCAGACATCATGGACAAGATTGCACCAAGTTTATATCTCTCTCTCTGTCAGACAGAGATCTCCCAACACTAGCTGAGAAAGCCAACCTAGTGGCCTCCTGTGATGCAGTGCCTACATCATTAGATAAGGGAAGATCTATGGATGTTGTCTATCTGGTCTTCTGTAAGACCTTTGGCACAGTCCCCCATAATATCCTTCCCTCTAAATCAGCAAGATATAGATTTGATGAGTGGAAAGTTTGGTGGATAAGGAATTGGCTGGATGGTCACAGCCAAAGGGTAGTGGTCAACAATCAATGTCCAGATGGAGACTAGTGACAAGTGGTGTTCCTCAAGGATCCATACTGAGACCAGTGCTGTTTAATATCTTCATCAATGACATAGTGGGATCAAGTGCACCCTCAGGAAGCTTGCAGATGACACCAAGATGAGTGGTGTGATTGGACCAATTCCCAGTATCAATACAGGCTTGGCGATGAAGGGATTGAGAGCAGCCCTGCAGAGAAAGGGGTACTGATGGATGAAAAGATGGACATGAGCCAGTCATGTGCAGTCATAGCCCAGAAGGCCAACTGTATCCTGGGCTGCATCAAAAGAAGTGTGGCCAACAGTTCAAGGGAGGTGATTCTCTCCCTTTACTCTGCTCTTGTGAGACCCCATCTGGAGCACTGTATTCAGCTCTGGGTCTCTCAAAATAAGGAGGACCTGGATGTGTTGAAGCAAGTCCAGAGGAGCATGATGAAGAAAGGCTGAGAATGTTGGAGTTATTCAGCCTGGAAAACAGAAGGCTTCAGAAAGACTTTATTGCATCTTTTCAGTACTTAAAGGGGGACTATAAGAAAGACAGCAACACAGTTTTAGCAGGGCCTATTGTGACAGGACAAGGCATAATGATTTTAAACTAAATGAGGGTAGATAGAGACTAAAGGAAGAAATTTATTACAATGAGAGTGGCAAAACACTGGAACAGGTTGCCCAGAGAGGTGGTAGAGGCCACATTCCTGGAAACATTCCAGGACAGGTTGGATGGAGATCTGAACAGCATGAGCTAGTTAAAGATGTCCCTGCTTAGTGCAAAAGACTTGGATTATTGAGCCATCAGTGTGCTCTTGCAGCCCAGAGAAACGTGGCTAGCAGGTCGAGGAAAGTGATTCTCCCCCTCTACTCCACTTCGTGAGGCCTCACCTGGAGCACTGCATCCAGTTCTGGAATCCCTATTACAGGAAGGATATGGAAGTGCTGGAACATGTCCAGAGAAGGGCCACGAGGATGATCAGAGGGCTGGAGCACCTCTCCTATGGGGACAGATTAAGAGAGTTGGGGTTGTTCAGTCTGGAAAAGAGAAGGCTCCGGGGAGACCTTACTGTGGACTTCCAGTATCTGAAGGAGGCTACAAGAAAGCTGGGGAGGGAGTTTTTAGGCTGTCGGGTAGTGACAAGACTGGAGGGAATGGATTAAAACTAGAGATAGATCGATTCAGATTAGACATCAGGAAGAATTCCTTCACCTTGAGAGTGGTGAGACACTGGAACAAGTTGCCCAGAGAGGTGGTGGAAGCCCCATCCTTGGAAGTTTTTAAGCCCAGGCTGGATGGGTCTCTGAGCAACCTGCTCTAGTGGGAGATGTCTCTGCCCAAGGTAGGGGGGTTGGAACTAGATGATCTTTAAGGTCCCTTCCAACCCTGACAATTCTATGATTCTAGTGGATAGTAAGTTATCCATGGGACAGCAGTGTACCCTTATGGCCAGACAGGCCAATGGCATCCTCAATTGCATTAATGAATGTCTATAATCAACTGGAACAGTTGTGTCCAGCAGGTGTAGGGAGGTTCTCCTCCCCCTCTACTCTGCCCTAATGAGACCACACCGGGAATACTGTATCCACTTTTTGTCTCTCCAATTTAAGAGAGACAGGGATCTATTGGAAAGAGTCCAACGGAGAGCTACAAGGATGATTAAGGGACTTGAGCATCTCTCCTGTGAAGAAAGAGTGAGGGAACTGGCACTGTTTAGTCTTGAGGGGAGAAGACTGAGAGGGGATCTTATTAATGTCTATAAATATCTGAGGAGTGGGTGTCAAATGGAAGGGGCCAATCTCTTTTCTGTAGTGCCCAGTAACAGGCCAAGGAATAACCGGTATAAACTTGAGCATGGAAGGTTCCACCTTAACATGAGGAGGAACGTTGTTACTGTGAGGGTTAAGGAGCACTGGAACAGGCTGCCCAGAGAGGTTGTGGAGTCTCCTTCTCTGGAGACTTTCAAAGCCAACCTGCATGTATTCCTGTGTGGCATGTCCTAAGTGATCCTGCTTTGGCAGGAGTGTTAGACTCAATGATCACTAGAGGTCCTTTCCAACCCATAACATTCTATGGTTCTATTATTCTATGACAGGAGAAGGATGTAAAGGAGACAGGGAATATGGAGCAGGAGCAGCAGATTAGTATAAAATACTTATGGTCCAGGAGGTGTACATGCTTGCAGAAACAAGCTAGTGTACTGTGTTAGTGACTGACTTCCTGGAGTGCAGATTGGAGTGTGCCTATATGAGGTATAGCCTAAGAGAAGCAAAGCATGACTATATTGGAACACAGAAGTCCAAAACTACACAGGCTACTGTTGGACAAATCTTGGCAGAAGCACAGGCTTATAATTATAAATTAAGAAAAAAATAGTCCTTCAGAGAATAGAAATAGCACCATATAACTCCAAATCCATTCCCCCCCCCCAACTATATATTTAGAATTGCACAGACATCCAGCAGGAAAACTGGGATTAAAATAAAGCTGGCATATGTATGTTTTGAACTGGTATGTTTTCTGACCTGGTACCATCTTACAATTGTTATGTCATAAGGATGATAAAGAAAGTCACAGTTTTTAAGACATACTACAAACCCTCTAAATTTAGTATCATTTTAGAGCTGGAAGCCAGTTGTTGAAGTCTTCTGTTACAGTTGATTATAGACATTCATCCAGCATTCTAAGGTGAATCTTGGGAAATCACAAAGCCCTTGCAGTGTATGAGCCTGATATAAAAGAATAATTTCTAAAAGTCAGATAAAATTACTGTAATAATAAAAAATCCTATTGTTACAACATGTATTTAAAAAGATTATTTTTCTCTTCTAGAAAAAAATAGCAAATTAAGCAAACTAAGATTAAAATTTTGAAAAAAAAAAAAAAAGAAAACGTAGTAACTAGAATTTATCTCGATTTTGTATGAGGTTCCCTCTTTCTTTTTTTTTTTTTTTTTTTTTCCTCTGGAAAAAGCACTGATAGCACACTTTGTTCTTGAAAAGCATGAAGACCAGTTATCAACCTCCTTATAGTTATGACAGGGAATGCATAAAAAATTCACCTCAAGGTAGAAGAAAGAAAGAAGCTAGAGGAAAAAGGCCTAAAGCCAGTCTTTGACTTCACTTTAGTACCATTTTTGTTCTCTTTCTTACTCTGAACTTTAGAGTTTAGATCAAATGTATTTACCCTTTAAATATCTTTCATATGAATTAACACTTACCTAGTTTTTCTTTTTCTATTTGTTTATTTTTAAAATTTGTTTTCAGGGTACTTTCTTCGGTTAGTTACAAATAATATTGATGGACAAGTTTCTGTGAGAATAAATCTGAAGATCACATTCCATTGTTCAGAAGTATGACATCTAGTGAAAAAGACATCTAGTCAAAAATTGTATAGAGGAAGAAAAATCTTTTGTCATTGTTTGTGCACTGCTATCTGTGATATAGTTTTTATATCTAACTTTGTTAGTAACTAAACAAATTTAAAATTACAACTGTCTTAAGAGTTTTACTGTCTTTGAGTTCATTAAATAACCTTTATTTTGTTAAGTTTTCACATTAGACATGTTAGCTTATTTCAGCCTAAATGGATAGATTGTAAAGTCTTTGAAGTCCTTAATACTTCAGTTTACATAATATATTGAAGTCACTAATTTGCTACTGTTTGCAACTACCGTCATCTTTTGTAACCTCTTAGTGTCTTATAGAGAGCATGAGTGAATCGCGCGATGTGAGAGAGTTTAGTTTTAAACCTCACCATATAAAATGTAAGGGAATTTAGTCAAAAAAACCCAACCCATGAAATTAGATTGCCTGCACAGTGCTGTTCACTGTTCTGCAGAAATACTGACAAAAGAAGGAATACCTGACTGGTATTGGCTGTCCAAAGAAAACACAAAGAGCAAGTAGTGATCAGACAAACAATAATGAGGGGGGAATCCCAGTCCCTCTTAATCAATTACTAAAATGAGCAAGACTGATATAGGTCAGCCTTTATCCATGCTGCAAAACCTGCTACAGTGGTTTCACAGAGGCATGCTACAAAAAAATAAGGGGAACCACTGCATAGAGATGGACAGGACATATTAGGGGATACCTGGAGAAAAGTGGAGAGGAGCATTCTGGTTTTAAACAAGAATTTGGGTTTGCACATAAATTATTGTCAGATGTTTAAGCACAGAGGGAAAATCTTGGAAGTGGAGGGACACGGATGAACTGATGTGGAACTGTGGTATAGTAATGATGAGAAAGGGGCATAGAAGATGCTTGGGATGTGTAAGTAGGTTCTTGGTCAGTGTGCTTGTCTCACTGTCTCTGTTTAAGGCTGAAGGGCAAGTCCACATGAAACACAGAGCAGGATTAGCCCCCCTCCCTCCTAGGGGAGGACAAAAAGGGGAATAAAGAAAAAGAAAGATGCCTCACCCAAGACTGGAAGTTAAGATGATAACAAATTTAAGGAATAACAGGAGAAAAACAGACTAAGGAATACTAAGGGCAGAGGGATACAGAACTCTATACAAAACCTTCTTTCAGAAGTCGATGAATTGCGCAGCACACATAGAGTCAGGCCCAGCCCTGCTGAGATGGCCTCGCAGCTCCCAGAGCCGGGGAAGGAACAGCCAGCCATCCAGCAGGGGCAGGGAGGGGATAACAGCTGCCCTCTGACTGCTCAGGATCCTAGATTTAACACCTGTCCCCCCATACTCAGTCTGTTCACTCTCACTAACCCTGCAGTAGATCATCACCTCTCATTTTCTAGTTAAACTTAATTTTTAACTGCTTTCTTTTTCAGTGTGTGCTCTATTCTGCATGTGTGATCCAGTAGCAAACTTCAAGAAGACTAGCTGGCAAGGAGGAGAAGTCCGGGTGGTGGCTAGTGGGAATACCAAAGTTCTGGAAGCTGATTAACTGGAGATTTAGGATCTGAAAGCTGGCCTCAGAGAGAGATGTTGGTGAGACCTGGGAAGGGGTTTTGTCCCTGAATGTCTTAAGAAACAGGACTGAGTTATTTATGCTGTTCCTGTTTTAAATGAGTGTCTGTGAAGGTGCTCTTCTACCTATATTATGTTTGCAGGCAGATTTGCCTGTACAGACCTTCTGTGTGCCCATGAGGTGTTAGTGATCAGCCTCATTCCTGGTGGGTGGAGACAGAATGGAAGGAGGGTAGGGGTATAATTTTTTTGTGTACTTTTGGGGTGCACTGCTTTTTTTCCCCACTTACTCTATCATTAGTTTTGTTCATAGCTGGAATGGAGATAGGAGAGGAAGAGTTATTAGAAGACACAAAACATATATGTGCTATTACCTGTTTTGTTGTCTCAGCGAAAAATTAATTTTGTGACTGGACTCTGAAAATTTTGATTGTCAGGAAATGACCTGAGATACCCTGACTCCTCTCCCTGCATGTCATGTTTTGTCTGGCTTTGATGTTTAGGGTATCCAGCCTGCAAACCTGGACTGAAGTTTTGTGTTTGGAAAAGAGATTCTGTTTCAGGATTCCTTTACTTTTTCAATAATTCATGTTCACACATTACAGTGTAATGTCTTATAGCACAAGTCTGAGGTGCAATTTTTTTGCACTGAAAAGTTGCAGACAAAGCAGTTTCTGTCATGACTGTGATAAAGATAAAATACTGCAGGGCAGATTGTCAAGGTGTTGAAAGGATCAAATGAGGTTAGTGATAGCTTTGGGGTTTTACTTTGTGTAGAAAAAAAAATTGTGAACAAAAGGGACTAGTAGGTTGTATCACCTGAAGGAGAACACTTTCTATTTTGATTCTGTTGAGGTTATCACAGAACTTTGGTGGGACAAAACAATAAAGATAGAGAAAAAAAAAAATAATCTAGCCTTAAAGGGAATCATAAGACTTTAAAATGTTTTATATGATGCTTGTTTCAAAAATATATTACTACCAAAAATATTAAGACATAGAAAGTATTTTTATTGAAGTATTTTTATTCACTGTTTTTATCTGTTGATGACATTCCTACTTCCCTTAGTATCTGGCCAGCAAAACAAATAGCTGTATTTTATACTGATTTTTGTAAACATTTCCCTTTCAAGTGATTTGCAAAATGGAATTAAATTTCTAGCAATAAAATTGAAACTAGACTACTCACTGTGTTGTCAATATATTTATTTAACTCGTTACTAACACACTGAGAGTTTAGAAAAATCCAGTCTTCAAGTTTATGTTTTACCCAGATGGACATATTGAGAGGCGGTACCCCGCAATCTGACGTGTCTCCCTGGGAAAAAGTCTTGAATAAGATTACTGTTGTAAGCCATTTTATGAAACTAATAGAAAGCACTCCAATTTCATTTAGCTACTAATCCTCAAATGTATGAATGCATCTAGGCAGTACTCAGGAATAAAATATTGTCCTAACAAGATGTACTGCTATCTGATCCTGTAAGCTTTACTTAATATTTTTCCCTGCCTTTCACGTCCTGTTCTATCTATACACTTAATTTTAACCAACCATTTCTAGAAAATCTCAACACGTTTATATGTAATACTCCTCAAGAGTCCAGAAAATCATCATTGTCCAACTTCAGCACATTCAAATGTTGTTGCCTATGAAAATGTCCTAAAACCCCTTTCCCATGGTCATAAACTACTTCCTTCACTCTCTGCTCTATGGAGATATGACCATAAGGTTTGAGACATGGAAAAATTGTATTTATTTCAGAGATTTCTATCTTCATTGTCTTGTAGTGTTCAGTAGTCAAGGCAGAAATTTTCTTTCTTTGTTAAAGCACCTAAAAATACTTTGTGGTGAACTACATAATGTTTAATCATCCCCGAGGATTTGGAGCTTTCAAAGGTATATTTCTGAAATCTTGAAGTCAGACATAGAATCTGTAATGTGTATCTTTCTATTGATATCACTGTATGTCCAACCAGGCTTTTAGATGTTCCTTTGTTGTTTGCTTCTAGATTTTTGTATTATAATTTAAAACCATCTCAGATCTTACAGAAATCAGCAGTGACTATAATAATGTTTTTTCTTTAATTACAACTTTTACCTGTGGTGGGCATAGCTACGAGTAAAATAACAGCGGAAATTAGTCTGAACTAAGCAAGAAAGACAGTCCTCTATCATTAGTGTCACAATTACAGCCAGATTAATACAAGATACTGTAATTCCTGTATGGCATCCCATGTCTATTGTATTTGCAGATCAGCACTGGAGTGAATGGCCACTAGCTCATGACTTGGGATCAGCTTGCTATTTTATTCAAGCTTTGACCTTTTTACTATGAGAGGCAATAACTTTATTTCTCCATTTTACCATCCTCTATCTAACTTTTACCCACTCAGTTTTCACCAGAAATGTTCACCACTTGACACACCTGCTGTAAAAGGTGAGAATGTAGTAACTTGTCATCCACCAAAGAAAATACTCCATTCTTTGCACTCTGAAATGCACTGTTGTATTCAAATACCATAAAAAATAATGACTTTATTATTATTATTATTCTCTCTAGAAGCAATCACATTTCTTATCAATGAGAAAAAACAACAACTATGTAACAAAAAATGCATAACTTCAGAAATTCACAGCAGTCTATGAGCCCAAAACCCGAACGGGAGTCAAGGTGAGCCTGGAGATGGTAGAGGATCAGTGAACTAAGGTAGGAAGCATTACTATGTTAAGCAATCATTTCAACTTTCTCTTTCCATTTTTCATGTTCTTGGACTTATATTTAAAAAAACCAATAACCAACACAGCACATTTTGTACTCAGCAGATCAGAGTTTAAATCATTTCACTGCTGTACTGTATGAGATTTAAAAAAACCTCAATACAAGGATAATAGGGGTGTTTACACTCTCTGGTATATTTTAAAAAATAAATTGAGTATAAAGGAGAAGTGTAATCTCAGAATGTTCATGTAAAAACTTCTTTGGTGTGACACATATTTTTACTGTTCCTTCAAAAATCTTAATAGCATTTATCTATTGTTTCTGTATTTTAATGAACAGAAATTGAATAGAAAACATGAACATTTTTCTGAGAAAATGTAGTGCCTTGAACACTTCTGTGGAATTAAATTTGAGGTCTGATTATTATGGAAGCTATCACAACAAAACTAATAAATTGGGAATGTGGAGATTAGAGGTGCAACCAAATATCTCTAAGCCTTCAGGAATATGAAAGCTTTGTAGTATTTGCATATCCTCAAAAAGACTTATTCTTGATTTCAAAAACTTTTTATAACTTTGGAGGAAAATTATGCTCTGTGCTACAAGACAATGAAGTCCTCATTTTATATGGCTAGATAGAAGCGCTCTGATTCATGAACTCTTTATATTTGTAAAGCTTACCTGACAATCAATTATTTTATCATAAATAACTTCAGGACATATCTTAAAGATAGTTTTACCTAAAGGTCTGTATTTATACTGTGGTATTCCTCAACTTAAGTAATTTTGTTTTGTTTATTGTCCAAATGCCTGTTTGTTTTAGCTTGTGAGAATCTCATAAAACCATATTTTCCACTCTACAAGTTCTAGGCATTACTTTTGGCTGGGATGGTTGTGTTTTGAGTAAATAATAATTAATGCCAGTATATCTTTCAGCATTTTTTAAAATAATCCATCTATTTAAACATGAAAATTATTTTTAAAGTAAAATTCCAGGACTTTTACATGGATATTACGACATGGAGCAATATGTAAAGCCTTGGTATTAAATTTTCAGTGAAGCTGTTTCAGAGACAGATAATCACAGACCTGTACCTCTGTCTCAGTTAAACTGGTCACCAGTCCCTCTGTTGGGGTCAGTATATTCCTTTTAACTCGTGTTATCATACCCATGGAAATTCAGGTTTCATTGCTTTTAGTTATTTCACTAGACTTTTTGAAGTTGTCTAGTATCATTTCATCCCTAGTTGTAACTGAAATGAATTAAACACCTTAGATGTGTTGTTCGGTGTTTCATACTGGTAAAAGGAGGCATGTCATGATGTTTGGTAGGCACTACTTGCCACATCAAATACAAAAGGCTCAGGAAGACAGAACGTCTATGAATGTTCATAATATATTTGTCTGCTTCTTCGATTATGCACATACAATAGGTTTTATATTACTCTGAAAATATCTTGGGACCTGGTTCATCACTGAATCATTTCATTTTTAAGCTGGTATGTAACTCCGCTGTGTCTAAAAGGATACAAAAGTATAAAACTGAAGGAAAACAATGGCAATCAATATTCAAGGAATTGGTTTGATGTGAGCAATAGGTGGACTTTGCATCAGTGCATTTAACTGCCTTGACTTTTGCACTTCTGTAATTACTGAGCTCTCCTTTAAGAGAGAGGTGATTTTCAAAGAAACTTTATATGGCTTTTAGAAAATTATTGTATTATGATGATGATGATGATGATGTTAGTTTTAAATAAGCTGTTCAATGACACCCCTGCCTTTTTTCCCCAAGTTAAGTTATGGATAATATTGAGATTTCTTACTTTTGATGAATCCTCTATAGTAGTAGCAGAGATTTTTCTTAAACTTCTCTGAATCTGTTAAACTGCTTGGAATGTACAACATTCTGTGGGAAACCACTGGAGCCATTGAAGAGAGGTCCTGTATTTCAGCATTCCTCCCCAATGTCTGGTGCTAGTAGTGCTACTGATTCAGAAGGAAAGGTAAATAAGAGAACATATATTAAGCCATACATCTTTTTTGAGAAGTCCATGACTTGTGGGCCTCAAAAGAAGCTGTAGGTATTGCAGACAAAACTTTCCTATTTTCTCTTTCTTTCCTCTCTTTCTTCTTTCTGCTATGCTGCTTTGTGCCTGTCAAACTCTGTCCATTTGATTTGATGACATTACTTTGCCTAGTACACCACAGCGCAGTCTCTCAGAGGGTGGAAATAATGCAATGAAACTGAAAATTTGCCTTGATTTTCTTATAATAATTTTTGTTCTCCATTGAGCCATTCACCATGTTTTAACTGGACATGGGAAAGTTATTAGCAGCCTGTTCGTACCACACATGCAATCTAACACAGTTGATCCTGCTGAAGCACAAGTGACAATATCCTGAGTCTCTAGTGGCAGGATCTTGTCAGGCATTTTAGGAAAAATAGGGTCTGAAGTCAGAGCATGTGGAATTAGCTAAGATGTTTTATGTGAGGCTTGGTGACTAGGAGATTGCAGATAGGAAAATCCACGTTTTACAAACTGATCAGGTGTGTTGAGAGGAATGGGCTATCCTGTAAGCAAACTGGACACTTGCTGTGGGTGCCAGCACTGAAGGAGCAGCATGTCATGAGCTAATATACATCAGTACTTTTGAATAGTAAGCAGGTTAGATAAAAATGATGGAAAATTTAATTTTGAAGATGGCAGCAGCCCATTTTGCATACTTTAACTTCTCTTTATGCATTAATTACAACTTGCACACTTATAAATTACTGGTTATGGAATATGTTATCTATTTCTTAGATTATATAGCTCAAACTCTAGCTATTCAAACCCTACAAAAATGTGATCACTGAGTACTAGGCAGGAAATACATCTCAATACTGCTAATTCTCATCTCCCTCTGCAGTTCTCGACCATAGAGTGGTTCAATGAAGTAGCTGTTCTGTTGTGATATGCTAGCATTAGACATTTTTATATTTTGGGATACTTTAAACTATAGAGTAAACTACATATACTTAGAATTTAATAATTTTTTAACATCACAACATCATAATCAGTTTGTAATATAAAGCGTCATATAGAAAAAAAAGAACCTTAGAATTGAAACAACAGTCATAAGCGCTGCCAGAATTCACTGAAACAAAAGTAGGGGGGTTCCTCTCTAGGAGAGATGTATGACAAATTTAAAGTCTCTTTTTAAGTGCAGATGATTTCAATTTTTTTTTTTTTTTAATTTATTCAAGTTGCTGTTAATAGACTCACCTCTATCATATTCTTTTCCTCTATTAAATCCCTGTTTTCTGTTTTTTTGTTTGTTTGTTTTTTTTTTAATAGATTTTCATTAGAAAGTCCATTAGGCAGAATAGCATGAAAAAAGTTCAGAAAACATTTTAAAACCGGCTATTTAAAACTGCATCTGTACAACTGTGATTTATCTGCAACTAATTTTAGTGTGTGTCCAACGTATAACCTATTAACTTTGTGCAAAGTACTTAGTTCTTGTTCTTTTAGGAAAACCATCATGGAAACTTAGCTATACTTTCGCCATCTTAGTTTTGTTTTTATATTTAGAACCTTCCTCTTTCCCACTGCTTGCCACCACTTACCTGCTTTATAGTTATTACCTCTCTTAACAGCCTTTACTGGTAAAGTTTTAAATACACTTACTCTGCCTCTTGGTTTTGGTTGTGTAACTTACAATTGTGGCTATCCTTGACTGTTAGTCAGAAGAAATTGGAAGTTTGTGGAATTTCAAAACACAACAAAATCTGTTTAGTTTCAGTTCAATTCTTACAACAGTAGTTGTCTTGAGATGTTATCGTGAAGGTATATAAAATATTAATGTCAAACTAAACGGAAAAAAAAATTTAGACCTCAGTATGTATGATTTATCCTGTCACTTATTTTTCTTTCTGTTTTTAATTTATATTATGGTTGTAAAAAATTTTATCACCATCTTCTACAGGTTCTCAACCTGACTGTTTAGCGACAAACTATTTTAATAGTTTAGCTAACGTTGTTTACTTTTCTACTCATTAAGTTCTGTTAGCAATAATAAAATTATTTACTTCCTGAACAAATTTCATCCCAGTTATCATCAATGTTAAATTAGTGTCTTTACCTTAATTGGGGGAAAAATCTCTTTTATACAGTTGCACTTGATACTGTAATCTAAGGCATAAACTTAAAGGCCAATCAAGAATGGAAAACGTTTAACTGGATCAGATAAAGCTTGTCATATGCCTTTACACCCAGCTCTAAATATGAAAGTAAGGCTACCAATGAAGAAAGTCACGCAGGGAGAAAGCTTTATTTCAGTAAACCCATAGCTGTTTGATTGGGGATAAATTATTCTAGGAACAAGAAACAAGAATAGAAACATGTGTGAAACAGGAGTTTATTCAACTCTCTATTGCCAGATGTCATTTTAATAAGGAAACTAAAACAAGAGAAAAGAAAAAAACAAGAAACCTCATCAAGAAAGACATGCCACTGTTAGAAGTATGAAGAGGACACATATGATCATTTGTTGGCTCAGCTGAAGACAACAGTTTACTATTGAATGATATTTGGGCATGTGCCATGTCTTTACCTTGAAAAACTATGGGGCAATACACTGTCTTTCTAGTTTTTCCCTGGACTGCACCTAACAAAACAATGGTGTGGTGGTGGCAATTGACAATACTTCCCACAACTCATCAACAAGGAAATAAAAACCTTACATAAATATACAACTTTTTAAAAAAAGAGCATATGGTCAAAGTAGTCTTGTTACAGTAAACCAGATAATGAGAGAATTATGTCAGTGTAATTTTTTAGGTTGCTAATGTGGTAAGTTTTACTTGGCAAGATTATGAAAACTTCTTTATTTCCATAGAAATAGTGAAATGTTGACTACCAAAAGATTAGCCAGTTCTGCCACTTAATTTGGTATGACTTGGATTTAAGTTTGCAGTAAACTTTCCCTGAAAATTTGAAAAGAAATAAAGCAGCAGACAGGGAGATATTCTTCTGCAAAAGTCAAGAGTTCAAAGTAAAAGGTCTTCTCCAAACATCAAGAAAAGGTAGACAATATTTTCCTGAATTCTCTAACAAGAAGCCTCAGGAAGCTCAATTGACATATGCATATTTTAATATTTTAAAAGAGAAGAAATTTGGAGTGATAAGATATTGAAGCAGACTGAAATCCAGAATAAGTACATACACAGAAGCAGGTGACTTTCTTGTAATGTGCTTTGTGTCTTCAAAGGTAAACCAAAATCTGGATTATATCTGTTCATGCAAAGAAAGGAAACATAGGTAAAAATAACATTGTTTTCATTGGAGAAGATTAGAGGATGAAGAAATACAGCAGCAAATGTATCAATAAAAATGAATTTTACTGTGGACAAAAACAACAGACACAAAAAAGGCACGAACAGGATTTAACAACTTCATTGAACAATTTTTTAGAAGATGCAGAGGAAAATAATGATAATTGGACAAGACTGAAGAAAGTGAGGTTAGCAAGCTGGGAAATAATGTCAAAGGCTGAAAAAACTTAAGAGAATGTATCTGTTAAGAAGTTTAAAAGCTTAAATCCATTAGGAAGATATTAAGGGGACCGATATTGTAGGATTTAAGTTAGAGTGATATTTGTAAAAACAAATATTTGCAGGGCAATGAAAGTACTAACAGTGCTATTTCCAGTATGAAGAGTAGGAAAACATTACAAATTACGTTTTAGCCACCCTGGAAATAACATGAATGAGATGGAAACAGTAGAAGAGAGTGAGAGGTAAGCTGATTTTTTTTCTACCTCCTTGTTTCATGACAGTGAAGGTGAAATTTTCATTTTATGTGAGCATCACATAACCTACAGAAATTTCTGCTATTATCTGTCTTCGCTGTTGTCAATTCAAAATGGATATGATCTTTCTTTTTTTTTTTTTTTTATCCTTTGTGAGCACACTGTTGCAGCTGTAGCCTTGCCCTGTATCTGTGCAGTTATAAACTATTATAGTGATTTGGCCACTGCCGCAGAAAAGATGTGCTTGAACTTTCTTCTAGAGAAATTCCCCAAAGGGAGGAAAAGGGTTTAGATTAAAAAATAACTTGTATTCAAAAATAATAATATTAATAATAAAAAAAGTGTTAACTTTCAAAATCTAAAGAATTCAAAACAATGGACAAACAGAACAGAAATAGAGAGAGATTAGTACTTTAATCTTCTCCTGATCGTTGTGTCTCCATAGACTGGAAATTACTTCTGTATTTCAGTTCAATTAACTTGTTACTTTCTGAAGAACAGCAAAATTTGTTCATTTCCCTTCTCATCCAGAGAAACTTTTGTACTCTGTCTGTGGCCTTGCTGCTGGACTCATCATCTCTGCTGCCTCTTAGCCCCTGCACGATCTCCAGTCTCCGTGTTGGATTTCACTTGCCAGCTCTGCAACGTTTCCTGCCTTGATGATACTCAACAGCTCCCTGGGGACATGAGTGGCCTGCTCCCTTTCCAGAGGGCTCTGCTGGAGCCAGCCTCTCCTTCAGGACAGGATAAACACATACTTTGGAACACAGACATATAAATTTGAACAAAAATGGTCAAGTGAGCAAGTATAGTTGTCTACTATGCATTAAAACACTGTAAATTTCCTGATGGATATTTGATTTATTTTTATTATTTCTATTTAATTCTTTAATTGCTTTAAAATCACATTATCATGTCTTTTACCTATTGGACAATGCATGCTTTGAATCACTGGGAGGTTATGTGTTATTAATAAAATGTAGTTAGTTAAATGATACAAAGTAATTTTACTTTCTGGCTAAAACCTGATTTTATTGTGATGCTATTTCTGCACATACTAGCATTAAAATTCTCCTCCTTACTGGAAATAAGTTCTAGAAGATGTCTCAAACATTTAAAATTAAGATGTCTGGACAGTTTTTATTAATGAAACATGAATACTATACCAATTATTTCTTTGGTTTGCTCTTGCATTTGTATCCTTTTCTCATGCGACTTGTCTTTTATCAAAAACTATAGTGTTAATCCTCTTCCAACACGCCCTTCATAGTTTTGAATGCTTTGCTTGATTTGTACTCTTGCAGCTTCTGTTCCTACCAGTTAAGCCAGTTACATAGAAGCAGTCAATAGCAATACCTGGTGGTGATGGGAGACCTCAGAAAAAAGTGCCTATTGTAAAGTTCAAAATCTCAACGAACTTAATTTCACTGTTTAAAGCAAAACCAACACAACTCAAACCCACAAAGCAAAACAAGTTAAAGAATCAATAAGCAACTCAACAAATCAATACTACTCTAGATGGATAGACAGTTGGCACTGTCTAGACTGAGAACAGTAACCTTGCTATAAATTCATGAACTACATTCTTCTAATTCTGTTTTGCATTTTTTTGTTTGATGTATTCCTCAAAATTGTTCTCTACAGAAATTCGGTGATTTGTAAATATTTGGCATAAATTGACTCTTTTCATGATTCTACAGAAGGGTTTATTTAGATGCTGAAAGACAGAAAATTTCAGTTGCTGCATGGAACAATCTCCATGTTAAATGACTGACAGAGAGTAATTATAGAAGATAGGTAATAGATCAAGAAAAAAATTATGTTTTCATGTCTGTTAAAACTGTTGCAGAGAACATTTATTAGATAAATAAAAGCTTTCAAAAGGATTGTATTTTATTATATATTAGACACAGACCAATGATAACAACAAGGGGGTCTTGAGAGCATGCTTTAATTATTTTGTAGTAAGAATCATTCCCGAAAACAAATAGAAAGTATAAATCTGTCTAAGGAATAAGTTTTGTACCTGGCAGATCAGAAACTGTTATTTAGATGAATAACTTCAGTAGTAAATAATCTATAAATAACCAAACAAAAGAGAAGGAGTCGGGAATGAATAGAAAATAATAAACAGGAGAAACTCATAATCTTTCCTTCTAACCCTGCATCAGGGTTGGTGTCTATTTAGGAGTCAAGGTGGTCTAGTTCCCATAAGGCAAAAGAAAGTACATTGCCAGTAGCAGACAAAATGAGTGCAATTGTACATGAGGTGGGCAAACAGGAAAATCTCTTTGTGATTGCTTTCCAAACCATCAAGCAGGTCTGGAATAGGGCAGGCAAGGGGTATATATAGCACTTGGCACATTCTTTCTGTGTCTGTGTAATTTTTTTATAATTTTCATAATATTATCTATTCAATATTTTTGTTAATTTTGAGAAACTTTAATTTGTCTGGGGGTTTATTTTAATTTGTTAATTTGCTTTTTTGGGGTAGGATTTTCTGGAGTTCAGTGGTTCTCTGCTCTTCTTCCTAACAGCAATGGAAAAATTCCAATGATGTTGCACAAACAATTGCTTTCTTTTACTCACCTGCATGGATAAAAAACAAAAGGCTCCAGTCTGGCAACAGAATTTCTGCAAAGGTTTGTAAACTTAGAAAATTTATGTTGTTATTTCCAAACTCAAATATGAAATGCAGATGACATTCTAATGTTAATTAATAGTGTTTAAAGAGTTGGACTGTTTATCTGGAGAAAATCAAGTGAATGAAATGGAAATAACTTGGGCTATATCACTTTCACTAGCTCATTTTCTGTTTCTTTGTGAAATAATTCTTCCTGGATGTTTGGAGGTGTTAATGAAAATTAAACTGGTGGTACTAGACGTGAATCAGGAAAAAAGGAATGTGTGTACTTTCTATAAATTGGATTCAGAGACAGTTGCAGTAAATGTATTTTCACCTAACCAATTCATCATTGTACATTTGCTTGATTTAGTTCTCTGTAATTAGACAAAGTTTAAAATTCATGGGACGAGTAAAACATAATCATAAAAATAGGGCTATAGCTCTGTGCAATTTTAGGTTACTGCATGATACTTAGAAGGAGATTTTTATCATAGCAATAATCACACTAATAAGTAGGGCTTGAAATAAGCAGAGAAAAATGAAGATCAAACTTGTTTCACAAATTATGATGTGAACCTATACTCAGATTTTATACTGCTACTATGTTTTACTTAGCTCAATTGTTAAATAAAAACAGTGATTTGGAAAAGCTTTTTTTAAAATATAAATATAATTAGTTCTCTCTTAAACAGAAGCAATAAGAGCTGTTGAATATGCTATCAATTCATAATTTGCATTTAATTAGTGAAAGTATGCTGAGAAATTACAGTTTTCTGTCTTTTTAAAGTACATATATGACACTTGAATGTTGTGTAGTATTATTCCTGGAACATAAAGCTTTTCGGTTTTCTCTAATGTCATTTGTTATGAGCATTAACATTGTGCTTCCAGCTCCTACAACAGGAAGTTGTATTTTTTTTCTTTCTAGAGATAATGTCACTACAAAAAAAAAAAAAAATTAGTTAAACATCATTTTGAAAATAAGAGTATTTAACATATTATTTTCTTCTTGCGAATTTTACTTGTCAGGTACTTCATGGAGCATGATATTCTCTCTCTCTCTCTCTCCACAATATCTAACAATTCTCTACTGTAATATTGCCCTCTGTAACATGAAATTAAAATACATCCATAAAATAGAAAGAATTATTCCTAACATAAATTGTCTTTCATATCCCCAGACTTTCTCCCTTTATTCAAATTCATTTGCAAGTGAAGATCAGGTTCGAGACCATCTGCAGAACCTGAAAGTGCACAAGTCCATGGGACCTGACGGGATACACCCACAGGTGCTGAGGGAACTGGTGGATTAGGTTGCTAGACTGCTATCTATTATATTCCAAAAGTCATGGCAGTCTGGTGAAGTCCCCACTGACTGGAAGAGGGGAAATATAACCCCCATATTCAAAAAGGGGAAGGTGGATGAACCCAGGAACTATAGACCAGTCAGGCTCACTTCTGTGCCTGGTAAGATCATGGAGCAGATCCTCCTGCTGAGGCAGATGAATAACGACAAAGTGATTGGCTGTGACCAACATGGCTTCACCAAGGGCAAATCATGCCTGACTAACCTGGTGGTATTCTATGAGAAGGTCACAACATCAATAGACAGGGGAAGAGCAACCGATGTCATTTACCTGGACTTGAGCAAAGCCTTCAACACTGTCCCACATGACATTCTGGTCTCCAAGATGGTGAAATATGAATTTGATGGATGGACAATTCAGTGGATAAAGAACTGG